>JAZGTJ010001120.1:30506-64675 GCA_036877575.1 Botia almorhae | reverse complement strand
ATCAAGACAGTGAGAAAACACAGGTGAGAGTTCTTTCAAAGTGGAATGCAAACTCTCTGTTCCCACTGGACCTGAGGCAGTGTCAACATGGAGCAATAACAAGATATTAGTCAGACAGGAGGCGGGTTGATGTCTCACTCTGAGAGGATACTGCCTAACTTGAAGAGGAGATTGTATGTAATCGTCAACTAGAGTGCAATGAGAGGACTGTGTTTTATTCCTCTGTTGGTCTGATGTCACAGCGTGACATCATCCAAAACTTTACAAAACTGCACTACATGCTGGACCACCCCACACAGGAAGAGCCACAGGGAGTCTATGCTAACAGTTTATTTTTATTGTGTTGGTCATGCTCAAAATGCATAATGGAAACAAATGTAGATTTTGCAAAATTAAGCTTAAAAATAACTACTGTTTCGAGAAACTTCTCAGCCAAAATTTGGAAAACAATTACTACTTTTGTCACCAACGTGACTGCATAGCCAACAATTATCATGGTCATGAATGGAAGAAAATGTATCCTAAGTCAAATTCTGTAATCATATAGAGCCATAACACTGACAAAATGTTATTTTATATTAGTAAGGTATTATCTTTTGACTAACTGAGATTGCAGAAAGCAGTCTACGGCTGCATTGTATTCCACAGCCAGCCAGCATAACAGCTAATAAAATAATTTCACAGCTCTCTGCTCTTTCAGCATGTGTGTGTGTGGTCATTCACAGCTGTGTCACTCTCTCTGTGTCACGCTCAATATGTTTGCTTTCACAGACCTCGCCTGCACTCCGGCCATTGATTCCCTTTGTATGTGTGCAGTAACATGCTATGTGACTGATGCATCACCTGTGATAAAGGAGGGATGGGAAAATAAAAGTGATGAATTCCACAAGGCTTAAACTGTATTAGTGTGTTAATTCTATTACAATAACAGCCACTCCCAAAGACAATGAAAAACACACATAGCTGTTCTTCTTAAACTTGTTTTTGATCTGTCCAGAACAAAACAAAGTCCAGTCTGGTTGGTTTATGTGCCAAAACTCAACAAATGAGTCTTTATTAATATGTTTTAGTAAATGGGCTAGATTATGGACTTGGCCAGCTGGGTCAGTGCCCTAGGCCTCAGGCGGCCAGGGGCCTTCAAAGCTTAACACCGCATGGCCCAAGACTGCAAAAGTAAGCTGCGACACCAAGTCCCACGGCACATGCAGTGCATAGTAACCACTGGGGCCCCAGGGCCTCTTTGTGCATACGGTTTAGGCTTATAACTCAGCTTATAAGACTTGCACCTACAGCATTACAGGTCTATAATCTGGCCCTAGTTATCTGGGGTTACCTGGTAATGATACAGACAAAGGTAACAGTGCTTATGTATGTGTGTGTGAGCTTTTACCACTTAAACATGAATGTTCAGCATAGACCAACCCAACACTGAATGAATCATCATGCACCAAGCTGTGCTTCTCATACTGTAATCATTGAGACCGATAAAAGCCTTTTCACAGCCCTCCACCTGCCAGCGAGCTTGAGCAATGAGTCACCAGGCATGCATCACTTCACTGCGGAGTGACTCAGTTACAGCAAACTTACAGGTCATTTAAGGAGAGCGCTGACGCATCAGCGGGACTTAAAAACACCTGTGCATAACAGACCCAAACTCTTTTTCTTTCACTTATCAATAAGTGAAATGAGCCTCAATAAGTGACCCAAAATGACCTATGAGACTTTAACTGATTGATATTAGTTTCCTGTTTACATAGGTGCTCAGTTTTGATCATGTGGTACATTGTTTAGGGTGCAAGTTTTGTACACCATGTTTAGCAAAGACCTGTTGTAACATGCCAGATTCTGTGATGATAAATTCAAGATAAACTACGTAGTTCATCTAACTTAATGTCCAAATAGTTAAAGATTGGTACAAGTTTTGTCCATAAAGGCCTGAATATTAATTGATAAATATTTTATAACAAAATTCTATGAAGGTCACACATAGGACACCTGGGTGAATATGATGGAACCTGACTTCCACTAAAATTCCCTTAAAAAAAATTGGAAAAATAACAAAGAATTAGAAAGTTAGTTTAGTTGATAAAATCTCTAGCGTAATTTTAGCAAATGCCAATTTCATTTTCATGTGTGACTTAATATCTTGTGGAGCCACTACATTTAAAGCGTTTATCGTGTAACTAACACATACAGTGTACGGTCCCTGCACACCCTACAAACCCACATGCATAAATGATGAAAGGAGGCAAGTCTGTGATGCATGAAAAACAAAAATATGTGTGTTTTCTGCACTTTGCACCAAAACCCCAAGCAAAGACATCACCCTTAAGGGGGAAAGTCTAAAGAGCGATAATTCTCTTTACAAATTTATAAGGAGAAATCCCCTTCGTATGCTCTTGGTGAGGTGCTGTCCCCTTTAAGAGAAGAAAACGACAGGTTGTGAAGGGTACAAAAGGGGCAGAGAGTGAGGAACAAAAACGTGTGAGATGGAAAGGGGAAAGGGGTCTAAAAGTTAATTGGGACCACAGATTTCATTCAAAGGGTCTCGTAAATATGCACGCCCACAGCACAGAAGAGGCAGATACAGTCTCTTGTAAACACACTCATGTGCATATGGAAAAATGCTGGCGTGCTCACACATAGAAATAATAACTCATATGTTCATGTATGGAGACAACGCCGCATACATTCAAAACACACTAACAATACATGCTTACTGAGCAGACGTGGATGGGAAGGAGGCATAAAGCTTTTAAGTTAATGAAACTGAATGAGCATGATTCAATAGCGTAACAGATTCAAAAATCACTTACCGCATTGTACTGATTCATAAATTCCTTTGTCTTTAAGGCTTATGTAAAATATAAAGTCTCTCACCCTAAACACACACACACTTAAATACATAAACACATCGCAGAACACAAAAGAATGTTCTGAAATGTGTGCTACTGATTCATAAATTCCTTTGTCTTTAAGACTCATGTAATATATAAAGTCTCTCACCCTAAACACACACACACTTAAATACATAAACACATCGCAGAACACAAAAGAATGTTCTGAAATGTGTGCTACTTCCTATGAGTCATAATTGTTTAGCGGGTGCCAAAGATGACTCACAGAATCTTCCACAAGTCTAATAGTACAGTCTCGCAGAAACGCCTGAATGACTTCCAAATGCACTATTCATATTCTGTCCACCTTTTGGTAAACAAACCGCTTTTGTGCTCCTATAATTTACTGAATAAATAAACATTCAATGCGCCATGTATTATAAGTGTCTACTCAGGCGTATCCTTACCTCACGTAACCCGTTTTTGCCTCAGTTATTGTTTCAACAGGTTTGAATTAAACGGCATTACTTCCCTTAATGCTGTGATGCGCATAAAAAAATGTCAACATTTGCTCTGTTCTTCCTTCTATTTGCAAGAAAGTTTTAATTCAATTTGAGAAATTAATTGGCTATGCAGATAAAAGCGAGAAATCTATTGTTAAATATCGAGTCTTAAATAAGGATGCCTAGCAGACACGTTTTCACATCAAAGAAAGTCCAATTAGCAAAGGCTGCCCTTGCGTGATAGAAAATTTGGTGATGAGAAGGGCGTGGCAGAGAAGAGTCTTCACTCTTTATGTATTCAGATATTCTCTCTACATGGATTTAGTTATGCGAGTCCTTTCTGAGCATAGGGAGAATGGATTAATCATTGTATGGTTTGTCCAGACAGCTGTGTGTAAATACATAGTCCGCAACCAGCCATTTACACAAGCATGTGATAATATACAACATGATCTCATTTGGCTTGGGTGAAGTGGGGTGCAGAGGAAAGCCCCCTGTGAATAGACTAATCACATGGGTGGCATCTGGCTCTCTTTTGCAACTGTGTGTGTTAGTGGAAGCTACCTGAAAAACCTGGTTCAACCTGGCAAAAAAAAGCTAAATATTTATAATTACTTCTAACTGTCAACCATTTGTCACTGTCAAAAATGAAACTGCTCTTTATGCTACTCAGCATTATTGTATGAAGGTTTGAAATATTTCAGTTTGCTATGTGTGATTAAGGAATATCATAGGGGTCTACACATTTATCCATTATTATGATGTAAATTATTATTATGATGTTTTTGATGGTTCATGCCAGGGCTGTTATAGTTAAGAATGGTTAATTTATTTGTAACATTTTATTATAAAAATGTTCTTAGTTGTAGAATTTTTTTAATCATTTTAAATCGTTTAAATTTTTAGTGCATTTAGCTTTTGTTGTAGTATTTTATAGCTGCCAAAGTTAACCAGAATCTTTAACTATCCAATATTGCATCAGGAGGATTGGCCTGTGGGTTTAACTACAGTTTCTCTACAAGGTGGGGCCACTCAACTCCAGAAAGCGGCTGAAGAAAGGATTAGCGTTTGAACACCCGCGACACAAAGCCATAGTCCCCGGCTCATGAAACGCGAGAGTGCTTATTTCCTCACATTTATTGTTACCATGTGAAACTCAATGAAACTGGACTCATTCATCAAACCTCTAGAGCCACTGCCCATGCGCCAACGTTTGAAGTGTGGTCAACTCTACCACGTTATTCAGTCATCACATAGCCAGAGGTATGGGAAAGGATAATACAGCGAATGCGAAAAGGGTCTTTTGTTCAAAGTGAAGAGAGATGACATCAGTATGTGCAACTGATGTAACGAGGGTTGTGTTCTTAACATCTCTTGGAAAAGAGAAAGTTCTTTGATTGGCTGGATGTACGACACATTCCTGAAATAGTCCAAACTAAACACAAGGGGGAACAAAGATATTTATCTTTTTCACTACAGGCAGGGCAGGGGGGTCTTAAGGGTGTATGTCATCATTTCTTCGTTTTTTATTGGCTGTTTCTAAAGTGCTCTTCAACTGGGTGAAGGTACAGGTGCTGTTTTGAGCATTAGGATGGGGTAGTCTCTGTTGATGGAGAAGATTATTTTAAGTCAGCCTGATTTATTGCTTCCGTTATTGAGTTAGCCTGCAGTGCATGGTGCCATCAGTGTCTCTCCTCTGGTGTTGCGAGCAAGCTCACTTCTTGCAGTGATAAATATTGATTTACAGTCACAACACTTATGAGGCTTTATGCACTAAAAGATGGTATACGCTGTCTTCAGATAGCTGAAGAAAGAAAGCTGCCAATATACCCATGCACAGCAACAGTAAATTTACACCACCTACAACAGCAAGGAACGCAGAAGCCAAAATGTTTCAATAAATCAGTGCACAGAAGCCCCACAACCATAAATCAACATACAAAAGCATCACAGATCATCATATTTTAACTGCCAACAAACCACTTTCCCCTCCCCTACACTGACATGGTATCATTTTTTATACCTGTAGTTGAAGTAGTGTAGCACTGAACTAACAAGCCAAGGTCATGGGTTCGACTCAAATTTTCACAAATTAATAAAACCTATAACTTGAATTTTACTGCAAGCCACTTTGAATAAAAGTAAGCAAATGCATAAATGTAAAAAGAAATTTACTTTTGACAACTCCAGGTGGGGTTACAAAAAGGTTTGTAGTGTATATGACAATGCACAGTCATAGAAGCTTGTAGGACCCATCAGTGGCTTTCTGTGTCACCTGTGTCCCTATATGTCTGAACAAGGAGGCTGAGGGTGTGAGAGACCAGAAACACCTGATATTGATGTCATAGTGCTTGTCTCCACATCATCACTGCTATTGATGAGTCTGATGTCAGCCAGAGGGAGAAGTGCAGTATTCATGTACTGTCTCTCCCTCTCTCTCTTTTTATTTCGACTTACATCATCACATCACTTGCCTTGATGACCCCGGCTTTCAAGATTCCATTAATAACATGCATAGATTTAAGCACTCATGCAAATGTAATTTAAACAGAGTGAAGAGACCCTCTCAAGATCATAACATATGGAAATCTGTGCAAACTATCTCCAAAAACACCTTTGCATTAATTATTACAATTATTATTGCCACACATTTATTACTGTATTTTTCATTTTTTACATTTTTTATGTAGCTATGTAGTTATCACATACTATGCAGAGACATCCAAACTGAAATGGGACTTTACAGTAGCATTTTTTCTACTAATATTAGAACGTGTAATACAAACTCAATATAAAATGTTTATCTACTGCTGTGTATTAAAAAAATGACTCAGAGTCAAGCTATCAGAATTTGCTGCAGGCCTCTCTCATGGAAATTTTGAGACGCCCACTGTAACATTTCATGAAATTTTAAAAGAAGAGCAATCAAAGAAACGTAGGCTGGGTCTCTCCCTCAATGTTTCCATGAAGAGAATCAAAGAATTGTTGTCTTTTTTTTCTATCATGATCATAACCTCTGATCTTTATATCTGTGCAAAACCTGCAGGGAAAAATCTCTGATTAAACAAGAAAGTCATTTAGACTGCTTGTGGTTTAAAGAGCGTATTGATGACTTAGTGGTGTTTTTTTTCTCTTGTCCATTAGAGAGCCAATAAACACAAGCATGACTGGAACTTCTCTGTGAGAGACTTTCCCGCTATAAGATCATTTTTCACAAACTGAACGTGGCACGCAGCCAAACACTGCATGAGTACCAAAATAAATGACTGCTAAAGAAAGAAGGTTATGTTTTAAATGCAATATATGTATCGCTTGTTAAGTTTTGGAAGGTCAGAGTGAGTCCATGAACTTAGAACAAATATAAATGTCAAGCAAATAGTTAAAGATGAAGTTGTTTTTTTTTAATACTTTTAAAATACAATTCTCTTACAGTAACTTAACCAGCAACAACTAAAAATGCCACATGATTTCCATGTGATATTGTGGCACTATAAAAACATTGTTTTGTACACTCCTGGTCAAAAAATGGGCCACGCCCACAATGGCAAAATATTTAGCTTTTAATGGTCTTAACCAGACATCACTGGTCAGGAAATTAGCAAACATTGTACAATTGTACAAAGTCAATTAGTATGAGATAGCTTTTCCATAGCTTTTTAATTTGTCTTTAAATGTTTAAGCTGTGTGGTTAAACTTGCAGGCAGCTTTTTAGAGAGTCAATGTTGGTTACATTTATGAGCTTGTTATCAGGCCCTTAAGAACTGCATCAGGTGTGGCATCATTTTTCTAATGACTATTCTTTACAGAAAAGGATCCTAGAATATATTTGTGGAAAAATTGTACTCCCAGACATGCCATGTTAGACATTTTAGCTATGTAACTGACTATATCTAAGTCCATTTCTCTTCTTCCAGCGTGTTCCCAAACATTTCCCTGCAGCAACAGTTAACAAGCAAATGTTGGCAAATGAGGTCTCAGGAGTGTGGAGTGGCTTAATTCTTGCTAATTTCCTGACCAGTTTTGGTTAAGACCAAACCTAATTTAAAACCTAATGTTAAGCCATTTTGGGCTTGGTCAATTTTTACATGTATGTTTGAACATCACAACCAGCAACACAGATCAACATTGTCTCAACCAATGGTGTTGCTTTGAGGTGGAACTATCTGTTTGTCCAGCCAATGAAAGAGGAAGTATTAAGCAAGCATATTCAAAAATAAAATTAATTCTGCAATTCTAACTCTATTTGCAAAAAGAGCATTTCTTAGTCTTTGCGGCTTGGTTTTGCCTGACTTTACTGAGTATTAAGAGACAAAAGAAGCTTAGATGTCTAGTTCTCTTTGTCTAGTTTATCTGGTCCTTCCATTGTCTGCTTTCAGAAGGTGTGAGGACATCATCCAGGCTGGAGGCTCAGCTCTTAAGCACCTTTCTCCCTACATCTAAGCTCCTCCTATCTGCCAGTCATCTTCAGCTCTTGTATTGTGTAACGGTAGGTGTATTACAGCTCTAATTGGTCCTGTGTTGTCACATGTGATGGGACACACTATCCGTGAGTCTAAAAATACCCTTGTGCACTTAAACTCGCATGCAATAAAGCTCCAAAACAAGCAGAAGGGATGGATTTCATTGAGTATTGATCAGACTAGATGTATATCCATGGTGACCTGAGAGAGATGAGAATGCTCCCAGATGCCTTTCTGACGTAATCAGAAACTCAATGAGGTCTAGAAGAGAAATGAATTTATGCTTTTGAACACCACACTTAAAAGGCTAACACATCAGGTTACCTTCTCACGGACTTTAGTTACTGATCAAAACACTGTCTGTGAATAGCTTGACCTCATCTTTCAACAACTGGAGCCTAATGGATGAAAATAGAGTGAAATTACAGCGCTGCCTATGACTGTTAATAAATGGTTTGTGTCTATGCTATTTTTATTACTGAGAGCCATGCAAAATATTCCATCTATTTAGACTGTGGTAACTGCTGTTCCAATAACCATAGGGTATAATTACCCTATATTCATCTTGATGTTTTGTCTTTTTAATCTAAACATTACTGTGTTTCTTATCTGTACAATCATTAATTTAACCCGTCAAATTTCTGTGTGCTTTACCTTTTCCCACAGAATAGCGCACGTATGGTAAACGCTTGTCAGACTTGTGGGTTCTCAGTGGAGCAACCAAACAGTGACAGATGTTGTCAAGTCTGATCGTATCTGCTCTGCGTGTTTTTCTGGCCCTGGGCTCAAACAGATAGACGAGTCATCAGAATATGAGAGGTTTCTCAGGTCAGGGTAAAGAAACAGTTAAACAGAAAAGTGGAGGTGGCCTCTTTTTACCCTGATAAACTGGGGAGCGAGGATGTGTGTGTGGGAGTGTGGGTGTGTGGCACCTCTGATTCTGGGGGAGGATGGAAACACATGTCACAAAAGGAACCTAATGTTTAACGTCTCTCGCGCAGCATACTTCCTGAAACAGGAGGTCTGTGTTTGTGTGTGTGTGTGCGCGTGTAAAATGCTGTCTCATACTTTGCCTTCTCTACCAACATTTCACTGACCCACTTTTTTGCCTGTGCAACAAAATATAACTTCAAGTTATTACATTGTTAAACAATTACTAACAATTCAGTATTAGATTAGAGATTCAGTGTAAAGATTAAGTTAGCATTAAAGCCAATGTAAAACCTTGATGTACCCACTGGATGGTAAAAAGAGGGCCTTTCATGAGTTTGTTACATGGAAGCCTGAAAAGCTTTTAGGCTATTGGTTAACATTAAGAAATGTCACTAATTAACAATAAGATTAAGAATATGCATTAAAGTAAGTTAATAAAACAATAGACACATAGAGTACACAAACCTTTACATTCAGTCTAAAAATAAGATTTGTTCTTTCTACTGTAATGTTTAGCTGTTTCATTATTGAGAGATTAAGTCTATTTTTACTTGCTCTGAAACTGAAAAAATAATTTATATGCCTCTATTATTTATAGTCATTCGGTTTAGATACCTACAATATTTATACTTTTACTTGCATATTGCTCTGTGTAAACTTGCCTAAACATGTGACAGCCAGTTATGCTTTTCCTAAGAAAAGCATAAGAAATAAGACAAATAAAATATAGCACTAAACCAGGTATTCATTTTTATATGCATTATAGATTTTAATCATGCAAACAGGTGTTCAGCCATACCTTTTATAAATAGCAATGCACTTCAAGTCTTATCAAAGGGAAATGACTGATATTATTGTCAGTTTGTGAAAAAATCAGCACAAAGAGTCACATATCCCTGCATGCTTTAACAGCTCTATAGTGCTAATTGAGTGAGCGGAGTTAGCACCAGCATTTTAGGCCAACTGTTCACAATCCTCCACAGAGCTAAAGATAGATTCTCCCACCACAGTTAGCACACAGAACAGGTTTGCAGAATGACATTACAACTACTATATCACACCCACACATGCTCCAACTTACGCACACTAAGACACACTGCCAACACTTGATCATAAAATATGATACGCTCTCGGATAGAAGTGATGTTCACACACCAAAGAAATGACAAAAAGAAATCACTTTTGCTATTTTTTTATAGGGGTGCAAATTAGTAATTATAGTAATTCAGGTTTTGCATATATTTAACTAGATAATTAGATAATACTAAACAATTAGAAGATCTGAAAATCTGCTCTTAAATTGAGTTTGACTATAACATACGTTTGAATTTATGTGCCTGGTTATGCTGTTTCCTGCCTGCATTACACCAGCATGGGAGCACATGGATGGATAAAATGTAAAACTTGAATGAACTGTCGCTTTGGAAAAAGCATCTGCCAAATGTAAATGTAATCTCTTTTCAATTAAATTCCATTTACCACAAGCTTTCTGTGGGCAGTAATAACACATTATTAATTGCAGCCGGCAAATAGCACAGTTTTGTGAAAAAAAAAAACATGGTAAGATTTAAATACAACGCAGTGCTATTTTAGCTAATTTACAATCTGTTTGGTTAAACTGGATTGTGAGTGGACAAGATGCAGGTTCGGAAATGAACCAGAAATAATCTATTCACTTTAATGGTGGTGTAATATTCTGAGACCGCGTCTGTGCGTGATCATATGTCACTCTGTGTGTCACAGTTACAGTGACTGACAGCAGGATGACAGGTGTGCATAATTTCCACCGAGTCACAGATGACCAGCACAGCACAAAAAGAACACATTTTTTATTTCTTTTTTTTTTGAGCAAGAAAAAAATCTCCATAAGGAGAAGTCAACTGTAATGTTTAACTGAAGACTGTATCCATTGATTTGGGAAGGTATTAGATTACATTAGATGTCCAGAGACATGACTATTGATTGCTCACATTGAAGTAAATACAGACATCCCAAAAAGTATTTGGACAATTTTGGACAATTAAGTTAACACTTAGGAAAGTATTAATCAATTTTATTGCATGGATAACTTCACTTGTATGAGCTATATTTGCAGCAACCTTTAACCAACTGGTCACAGGCGCATATTTAGTGGACGTGTTTGTAGGCTATATTTCATTCAGAGAAAAGCACTTAGCTTGATACCTGATAATGCAAGTCTGGCTTATGTGCTAACATGTTGTGACAGATGTTTTTTTTTGTAAATATTATTTGTGTATTTGATTTGATATTGTTCTTAGAATTTATATATTTATATTTTTATAAATAAACAACCTTTTTCATGACAATATTAATTGTCAATGTTGAATCCTGTGTGCTCATGTAATTGTCAGTTTAGGAGAGAATTTGCATCGATTACCAACACACTGCTCTTCATTAAAGATAAACAAAGATCGATGAAGCACTTGAGACAGGAGAGTGAGAGGTAAGATGATCATCGGACAGATTATGCTGGATATTTATCTTAGACAAATGATCCACAAGCAAACTATAGTCTAATTTATTGTTAGTTGTTCTTAGATTTCCTGTTAAATTTCAGATTTACAATCAACAACCTCATTGCCATAAATGTTTTATCATTACCAGCATTATGTTCATGCTGACCTCAGCCGAGGCAGGAGGGCGAGAGAAGGTGGAGTCAGGGGGAGGGGCTGTTTTGATACTGAGCCAGGAGTTCTGTCAATCCCATGGCAACAGCTTGAGTCTAAATCGATGAGGGGGTAGGGAATGAGGAGAAGACAGGAATATGGAGAGAAGTGCAAAAGTGAGACAGACAGGGAGCAGGACGAGTTGATGATTAGAAGGCCGCTGACTCAGGAGTTCCTAGTGTTTAGAGAGTGAATATGTGACTAAACTAGGCACATTCCACAGCCTCGGTTCACCCCACCCCTTCCCCAAACAGACTGCCCTCATGCCTTTTATCCAGGGAGATCCCTGCATTCTCTCTCATGCACTCTCTCCCTCCTTTTCTCATTCTTGGTACAGCAACACTTTTAAACGTGCTCTCTGCCAGGTCCATTCCCTGACCGCAGCGTTTTAATTGGGCACATTTGCCACACAAGAACAGAGTGTAGAGCCCCCTCCCCCACACCTCTCATTTCATCCCAAACAAAAACATCCTGCGGGCCGGGCCAGGGCTCCACCACAGGAAACAGGGATTGAGCTGAGGCCAGGCTCAGGCCCAGACAATGTGTTATTAGTGCAAAAAGGATGTTCTTCTGGAAACAGTGATTCCTAAGCCTTGGTGAGTGATACACTATTGACATTGAGAGGTTCGTGTGTGCTATTTGAGGAACAGTGTTTATAAGTAAGACCACAGAATTTGTGCAGATGTAACTTGATTATGGGGCAAGATTTGTGGAATTCAGCTAAATGAAGTTAATTCTCTGTTGCATATATTATTAAATAAAAAAATATGTTTTTATTTTTAACACTATAACCATTTCCAACTTTTTTCTTTTCTCATAGCCAAAATGATGCATTCTGGCTATACCAGTTACACTTCAGACCATTACAATAGACAATAATCATACATTTTATGCTTTTATCAAGTATGTTGAACATATGCTTTCATAAATGCAAAACAAAATGACACACAAAAAGGATCATTATATAGAATTATGGGTAAAGATAATCACGTATGATGGTTTGGATGTGACATTGCACTTTGAATGATTAAAAGTGGGTTTTAAAGAACTTTCTGCTGCTTTCTGCATAATGAACACCATGCCTCAGAGGCTTAAATATACTGAAATAAGTTAACAGTGAGAGTACTGCATTCTTATTGGTACTGCACCTAGAAATATTATCAAATTATTCAAAAAATGGAATATGTAGAATATTATAAATGACACGTGTTAGAATTCTGCAGAAATACATGAAGCTTTATGCAGAATTATGCGAGAGTAGATTCCATTCAGGCATAACATTGAGTTCTGTTAACAAAACAAAGTGAACTCGATGGGCTTGTAAGAAGGTATGTGTAGATTACCCCCAAAGCTATGAGGAACCTAGCCATGGCACCATCTGCCCAACTTCAGCTAATCACTTCTGCCAGATGGGAGAGAATATGGAGCTGTTTTCAAGAGCGTTTCTGCAACAATGGTCCTCTAGCTGTTGCGGCTGTTGTACAAATAAAGGTGCTGGGTAATATGAACAAAGCAGGGATAATTTATTCACCTCACTTACATCTTATTAATGGGGTTTTGCTTTCATGGTATTGCACCATCCTGCCTAACTCAGTCAACATAATATCACAATTTCTCTGACACGTACTGCCACGTAATTACATGATTTAATCTTTATACATTTTCAAGAGTCATTGATTTAGGATTTAACTTAGGTTAGGTTCATAAAGCGTGAAGTCAGCCATCTTAGATTACTGACAAATCCACATTCCTCTGATCGCTCTGTGAAGGACAAAAGGTCAATGACGCATTAGCATTCAGCTCAGCTCTTAGACAACATGCCTGGAATCATCTGCCCTTAATTATTTAAAATTCTTATCAAACTATAGAATTTTAAAAGTGGGCATTTCTCTAGGTGTGGTATAAAAAATATTATTAACCAAATATTACATTGTTAATAAGGTATCATCAATGATTATTTGTCTTAGGGTAAAGCTTCATTCACATGTGGTCTAAAAAATGTCACAAACAAGATCAGTATTGAGTAGAAACATAAATGACTGATAAATTCATGTGATAGCACATTGAGAAGAGTAAGCAAACTGTGTAAAATGACAAAAGGTTGCAGGAAATCAACAGCCAGGCTTTGAAACCTGCTATATATGCTTAGCTACCAGTTACCCATTATAGCAGTAACCATAGCGATCCTGACTTCAGAGCATAAAAAAAGAACCATTCAGACTTTCAACACTCATAAAAGCAAGATTGATGAGAAGATTGTGTGTTTATACTTATAACATTTTATAGGCCTCTATTTATATTCATATGACGGTATTTAGTCATTTGCATTTTTTGTTTAGTTGTTGTTGTCAGGTTTTCAATCTTTACCCCTTCATGCACTGGTCCAGGCTTAAAAGACAACTGTAGATTCCTATAAGAATCCACTAAATTTGCAGTATTCAGGTCATGTCCATGTTATATGCCACAGGATGCCTTTAGCATGGTCACTTTAGCTGAGACATTATGCAACAAGTACATTAAACATTATCTTCTAGTGGTCAATATGTTAACGTAAAATGGCTGCCATCAAGCTGTAGTGTAGAATTACAGGTCAGGACTGTTTTACCCCTGAGGGATTTTCTTCCTTTGAAATTGTTATTGTTTCAATTAGAGACAATATGAGTGAGAAATCTTTAATCAACATGTTCACACACATGCTGATATGGCAGCAGCGTGTGCGATGATGTCACAAAGGATGAGCTCTAATGGAGAGGATGTTGAAACAGACAGATTGCTGCGAGTACAGCAGACCCGTGTCAGTGCCTGCTGAAGCCTGTACTTAACCGTGGACTGAACCCTGCCCTGGGCTGACAGGCTGAGCTGATCCTCACACCATAACAGTCAAATCAGATTTGAGAGGCGCTGTGAATGAGGGTATGCTGATGATACTGTAGGGATGGAGCAGGGCCACAGATGTTACCCGTGTACATGTCCAACTGAAGTTAATTTTTTCACTGATATCTGTGTTTTTTTCCCTAATACCATGGATCAGTGTACTTACAGACCAACAGATCTACCATTTAAAACTCCAAACATTTTACTAGTTTTTTTCGGTTGATTTTAGCCAAATCCAGCTCAGCCCACTAGGTAAAAGGTCATTAACACATCTAGAGAACTTAAAATGCTCTTGCTGTTGAGAATATGAATACTGTAAGCAACCAATGCAATATTTTAACAATACAATACAAACAGGTTTTAAGTTAGTACAAAAACAAAAAGCTGTATACAGGAAAGTATAGCTGTGAGCAGTAGTTTAATGGGGGTATGTATTCAGGGCAAATACAGCTCTGTGGATATCTACCCTTCTCTGTTACTGTAAACCTTCCAATGTCCCAATTCCCATTATTCTTCTTTACAGTCCATGTGTAATCAAACTTAGCAGCCAGTCTCTCTCTCTCTCTCTTTCTTTCTCTCTAGATAGATATAGCCAAATTGCATGCACTCTTTACAATCCCAGAATGCAATGCAGTAAGATGCATGCAAAAGAAATGTAATCTAAAACAAACTTGTATTCCATGCAATACCGATCAGTAAAAAATGCAATTATACAATTAAAAGTGAATTCTTTTACCCAATATTTGTGTGCACTATGCGTTTATGTTATCTTATGCTCTATTGTAGTAATCTGCCTAAGTAGGCATTAGGCTGTGAAACAGTTCACTAGTTTTTGGAACAGAGTATGTATGGTCCTTACATAGTATAAAACCATAGGACATAGTCCCATAACTGATTGTCACACATTAAAAACATTAAAAAACAAAAAAACATCTATTTATACCCAGAGGCCACTTAACTCAAAACATGCTGCTTTTGAGCAGGTCTGGGGTCTCTGGACTGCACACAAACCTATCACAGTCTGAAGAGAAGCATTCAGATAGTAACATGCAGGTTAATAGGTCAAACTCAGGGCTGAGACTTGCCTCTTAGTGTGTGTGTGTGCTTTTCGGCTCTTTCTGGCTTTACTTTAGCGCTATGATCCTGTCTGCTGCAAACGCTGGACTGGGCAGGCACGCAAGGCAAGAGAAAGGGAGTCTGTGGGAAGGCAGAGAGGAAGCTGGCAGGCACCTTAGCTCCCTCCCCTGCTTTCTGCCTGCCTGCCGGGTGTTAAAATATACCCACACACGTCTATCGTTCCAAAGCCACCAGACATTACCTTATAGAAGAATCAGAAGGGATCGTACCCTCTCTCTCTCTGCTCATTGACCCAGCCCATCTGACTCTCTCTCCCTTTCTGTATCAGTGCTAAGTGGTGGTGTCTCTGTGTACATGGACTCACATGACTCAACATCTCTGGCAGTCTGAATCCGGCCTCGTTTTTTCCCAGGGGGGAGAGGGAGAGAAAGTCTGGGGATGGAGAGAGAGAAGAATGACGGTGTGTGGGGGGGGTGTTTTTGGAGCATTGCCCCGCGCTGGCTCAAATTACCCGCTTGTCAAGCCTGATGGATTTGGCTAAAAATAAAAGAAAGCGGAGGCCCAATGACGGGCGGCTGAATGAATGAATGAGTGAATGAACCTCACTGCAGCTTTACCCCCGACCCTGTCCAAAAACCACACGCTCCTCGATAACCCTTGGAGGCCTCTGAGAGCTTCCTCCCTCACTTTCCAACAAAAATGTTTTGATGCCAGGAGTGGTTAAGAGAAGTGCATTCCAGAAACAAACATCCCCCTTTTCCCAAAAGTCCAGGCATGAAAAGAAAGAGATAGATAGAGAGGGAGAGAGAGAGAGAGAGAGAGAGGGAGGGAGAAACAAAACACCTTACATTGCAGGTAGGCTGGGGATTCTACTGCTTTAATCCTGTCCTCCCCTTTACCCACACTTACAATCTAACCATCAAGTTTTATGAGGAACAAACTGCAGCATAATAAAGGGGAAACTGGTTAGTGGGTTAACTAGGGTTAGTCAAATAGTTTAGTTTACTCAATAACACAAATGTATTTCTCAAGTAACAGCTTTGTATGTAGGCTTCAAACATCTAGTACAAAATCCTCTTGAATTAGAATCATTTTGTGAATTCCATTACCATCACAATATGTTTCAGCTATAAAATGTGAGTGTCGCGATTGAAGTCTCTACCACAGCTGCAGTTGCAGGTGGTATGAGAAAATACGCTTGTAGTATTCAGAAGCTGGCTAGACATATGGTAAATATCTGTGCACAGCGCCAAGGCTTTGCTCATGCCTGCAGAAATGCATGCTGGGATGGCACTGGAGAAGAAACGCTCTAGCAGACTTCAGCAGAAAGATCTATGTCCTGAAAACTGTGACATCACATCCTCCTCTCTTTCCTGTTCCTGCTTTCTTGTTTTCTGTTTCTTTCCTTTCTTTTGGTCTCCTATAATGTTTTGGATGGGTTATTTTCCCATGATGCAGCCTTTTATACACTGCTTACATGAGGTGACAGAGAAGACCAGTGCAACACTGTTTACACAGCCATGATATTTTTCAGGGGAAGGTTTATTTTTAAGTCATTTAGTCTATTAAATATTTGCATCATTATTGCTTAGGGAAAACTGTTTATTGAACAAACATTGACAACGTCCCCAATAGCAAATAATGTACAAAAACACTTACATTTATGCATTTGGCAGAAGCTTTAATCCAGCATGACTTACAAGCTGTAACAAGTTATACATTTCATCAGTATGTGTGTTCTCTAGGAGCGAACTCAAAACCTTTATGCTGCTAACCAGTTGAGCTACAGGAACACGTGWGTGTGTGTGTGTGTGTATGTTTTCTTTTTTCTCAGAAATCTAATTTAACTGAGGAGCACCTGGTTTCACCTGGCCTGAAAGGTTACCCAAGAGCATCTTCAAATATCTTCCTTCACCCCATGTCATGGTAAAACGTGATACATGATACAGAAGGGTTAAAAATAACCTCCCTCTCTCTCTTTCTATGTGACCTTTTGCTTTGTGCTCTCCTTGCAGCCCAGCAAACGTGCAGATCTTTGACACAGCGGGAAAAATCCTCGAACCCAAACACACCCAGAACAGGAGATGGTGTCATAGCCTATATTTTCTCACAGGGCAGTAAAATGAACTTAGTAGCTGGTGTCACATTTGCGATTTGTGAAAGAACCAAAAGAAACAGTTTAAAAGGAGTGTCGCTAGCCAAAACAAAATGGCTGTTTACGTATTGAATGCCATCAGTCATACAGATAGGCCTACCTGTCACGTTCAAAAGCACATTAAATACCAACTGACCCCTCAGGATGCCACTGAAGGGCGTAACCATGATTCATTCATTAGGGCATGAAATGTCTGTTTTATCTGTCAACCAAGTTCTTACGTACCTTTCGCCTCACTGAATGAACATAAACCTTGCCAAGTTCCATGACTTAAGTGCCGAATTAATAGAAAGCGAACGCTCCTCAGTGACCCAGCGAAAACAAACAAGCATGTGTTAAGGGAAATCTAGAAATCTTTGTTTTCATATTTATGTTTATATGCTTATTTCAGCTCATTTACCGAGCCTCAGGACATTACATCACTCGAGTTGGGGCCCCTGTGACAGAGGAACCCTTCACTTGTGTGGTTTCATCAATCAATGCCTTTAATGAGAAAAGAATGCCTGAGAGGGGCAAGAGAGACGTGAAAGGCATTTATTTTCTTTGTAGGGCACAAACGGAAAACTAGAATCAATAGTTGAACTCTATGAATCAAACACTGGAGGTGGTCCTTCACAACTTCTGCTTACAAACAAGGCATTCTGAGTCAGATATTATAACAAGTTGTTCTTGGACATGGAAGATGAAACCAAGGGCACAGCTGTGCTGAGCATCTTAATCCATGACATCAAAACTTAACTTTAACTCACTCTTTTTTCTTTATGTGCATTTTTCCTCCATCCGTTTAATTGACAGGCTTAACGTAAAGCACACATGGTCGTAACGTGAGTTATACATCCCCAGTGACATGACTTACAAAAACTAAGCAATGGGTTTTAACAGCATTGCTGAATTTGTGACTTTTCAACCGCGACTGAAAATAAAAACAAAAGCGCTAAGCGCCTGCAGCTTTTCCTTCCACACAATCCAGTCATTCAAAAGAATTCCTGGTGCATGATGGAGGAAACTTTACCCACTCAGAGTTATAAGTGCATGCAACATGTCTCACTATGACATGAACAATGTCTTCTTTCACTGGCTGCGCCCCATGCTACACATGCAGAAAAGCATGCTGGGAACTAAACAGAACACTGCCTAATGTTATGCAAGTTCTGAGAAAAACTGCGGAGAGATACTGAGGAAAGATTTATGTATTGAGGAGGATATAAATGTACCATGTCACTGTTTATGTTTGATTCTGTTTTTGGATCGCCAAGCATTATATCTATTGTATATCTAAGGCTATTCTGATAAATCATACAAGATTTTTACTTGGGCTGTCAATTGGTGATAAATTTAGAAATGTTTTGTTTTTAAAAATAATTAATTAGTTCAACGGTTAATTAGTTAATACGTTAAAAGTAGATCTCGGGAATGTTTTACACAATGTTAACATGTCTTAACATGATGCTAACATGATTGCACATGATGCTAGCATGTTTTAACATGATTTAGCATGATTTTAGCATGTGTTAGCATGATGCTAGCATGTGTTAGCATGATGCTAGCATGACTTAGAACAATCTTAGCATGATGTTAGCATGATGCTAGCATGGCTTAGCACAATGTTAGCATGATTTAGCATGACTTAGCACGATGCTAACATGATTTAACATGATCATGATAGATATACTAAATACGTATTCATGATGTTAGGAGGTTGCTAAGGGAATATAAATGGTTGATAGGGTGTGGTCAGGAAGTTGCCAGGGCAATACCTAAAGCCCACTTACCGAGTCAAATAATCCACCCATATGTCTCTACAGTGTTCTAATGCTGAGATATAGCTTATTCCTTTCATTAAATGGTTACTATGGTACAGTAAATGGTTGCTAGGGTGTAGCTAGACGGTTAACAGGATAAAACCAATAAATGGATGTGTGTGTGAATCAAAATAGTCAACTCCCATGTCTCCCATGATGTTCTGGTGCTAAGATATAGCTAATTCATGTTGGTTGTTAGGGTGCTCTAAATGGTTGCTAGGGCATGGCTGGACAGTTTCCATGGTAATTATTAAAGATTACTTGGCAGTCTAAGTGAAAAGAGGCCACCCACTTGTCTCTATGATGTTCTGATTCCTCCTACCTTTTTCAATGAAAGTCAAAGGGGTGGTTTATACGGTACTGTAGCTGGTTGCTCGGCTTGTCTTAGGTTGAAATGTCACCATATGTTGCTGCTTACTAAGCCGAGTGATATTAGCTCACCCCAAGTCTCAATGACATTCTGATGCGCAGCTATAACATCACATAATTCAGCTCAATGTTATGTCTATGAAATGTTTTTGCCCCCTTTTTCGTACACTCCAAAATTATTGTACACTCAATCACTTACAAAAGTCATAGCACACACCCCCACAAAAAGCCGGTCAATTTGACACCTCATTCATGGGTCTACGACAAACTGTGCGTGATGAGTAGCGTGAAGAAATTTTGTCTAGAAAAGATGATGTCGGATAATAATAATGCCAGAAAATTGCTTCGTAAGCACCACTAATTAATTATTCATCAATCACACTACATAAGCATGTTTGCAACCCTATATTTTATATTTCCATAAATGTTTATATGTAAATTTACATGCAAGTATATATTAGAAAAAAAACATGGCATGCAGTTTATAAATAAAACGTAAAGCTTTGGTACAAAAAACAAACAACAAATAAAGCAATATTTAAATGAAAAATGAAAACATTTTTAGTAGGTTAAGTTGTCACATGGTGAGTTTATATATCATGTCAGTAATCAGTAGTCTAATGTAGCACGGCAACATCCGCAACCACGACAGAGGTTTGGGTCAACAACTATGGCTAGGGTCACTGCCTTTCTGTGGCATTACACACATCAAACTGCCTTCTGACCTGTCATTGGTTAGACCGTTGTACCCCAGAAACACCAGCAGGTCAAATTACCAAAACCTTTAAAAATTGTTAAACAGAACTACGTTACAATGTATGTTCTATTGTATAAACGTTCATTTCAACCTTATGACCAAAGCTGTCTGAACTTTTAAGAGAAAATAAATGTTACACGGTACCAAAACACACTCATAACTAAATTGGTCATTCTGGTAGTGATTCATGGATCAGTTTCTATAGGTTATCATAATCAGAACAGTTTTTCTATATTAAGTTAAAGGTAAAGTCACTTTGGGGTTGATATTTATTTATACGGTCGATATTTGTAGCACCTGGACAGGAAACTGTTTAAAGGAAGCTTTATTTCCTTTGCAAGACGTTTAAGAAACAGAAGTGTGCAAATTAAATAGAAAACAACAACTTTTGAGGGTTCTGTTGGTGAACTGTGTGAATTGGTGAAATTTCACACTCATAGATCCTCTTAAAATGGCAAACTTCCTAACGGAAACAATACTTGATGTGCCATGTTTAACAGAGATTTTATTTTCAAGATAGAACAAGGGCATTCTTTTCCACTATCTCTCTAGCGCTTTAAAGGGTGACCACTGGGCATTTGCATGGAGATTTTAAGAGACACCTGTTAAACATTGACCTGCCCCACCTGTGATCGCATACCTCTCTAAAGGTGATCCATGGCCTTAATGGTCTTTTCTGGATTGTGGGTCTAATTAAATCTGGCAATGTCTTTAGTCTAAAAAATGGCTTTTCGATCACGTCCAACAGCAAACCAAATAGAAAAATTGACAACATTGAGAAAACAACACTCTCAGCTTTATGCTAAAGGATAAAGTGTACACTCAGATTTGAAGCACAGAAAGACAAGAAATTGTAAAAAAAAAAAATGTTCAAGGAACTGCTAAAATTCGATCACTCACAGTGGGCTGTTCCATTGTTGACTGCTCTGAGAGGTGGTAAGACTGACAGATCCGTGCGCGTTAGCTTGCGCTGAGATGCTCCTGCGTGACTGTGGGATTCAAGCGCATGTTGAGCTGTAGCACCAGCAGCGACTCTTGGCTGGCGGGGTGGTGGGGTTTCAGGGTCGTCAGCACAGGCCACTTAAAAGAGGAACGTTTCTCTGTGTCTCATCAGTGTGGAGTAAAGCTCCGCCTCTGTCACGCTAACACACGCCCCTTAGACTTCATTGACTGTAAACCCCAGCCACACTTCCTTTCCTGTAATGAACAGTCAATTTCTTATTTTCTTTCTTAAAACAAAACAAAAAATGTAGCCACCTGTTTTAGATCATGTTTTTACGATTTAACTTCAAAACACCAGAACTGTAGTTTATAAAGCGACCACATGTTGTTTGAAAAGTGATGTACAGCAAACTAATAATCGTAACCTCTTAAACTTATTTTGTTAGTGATTTGATACTGTATTTAGAAAGTTTTTAACCTGCTGTGGTTATCAATATGTCATTCAAACTAGTTTAACTAATTTTATTGCTGACGTAAATACATATCTGTAATCTTTCAGCCTACCTGAGTTGAGGTAAACATTCCAAAATACAAACATTACAGAACATTACATCACCAGTTACTGTAAATACATTAATCACTAACTGTGACATGAAAATTATTGGAAATGCATGAATATCACAACTACAATTATAATTGTTCATTTTTAATGTTTTTTTCAATAATTTGCTTATAATAATTTTGCTTATAAATAATTTTCTTATAAATACTTTTTGCTTTTTTATGGCTTTTTGTCAGCTTGTTAAAATAATCTAAATATAATTGTCAAAGCAATTTAAAGGTGGTAAAGACAACATTCTTACATTTTTATTATTTAGAAATATAAAGTAAGAAATATGAAGTTATATATATGAAGTTATATTTTATTAGTTATATTTTATAAATGTTAAATATTATAATATTAAATAAAGGGAATTATTGACAATTAAAATAAAGAAATAAGCCCAAAATTACATGCTTGATACATATAATAATAATTTTGTTAAACATCTCCTGGAACAGGCTTTTTCCTTCTGTTCTTGGTTTGGGAGAGGCTAAAATGATACATCACCCCACATTTGTGACATTCTCAGTTTCCCTGTTTTAAAACTTAGTAGTTGCATTTGCCTTTTGGCAAAGGTGGAGTCCTGTATCGCAAGACTTTCTATGTCTGTGTATAAAGAGCAGACAAACCCGACTAGTTATCTTAGTTTACTTCTATACATCAACAAAAAACTTGCACTGCAAAATATTTGTAATGGAATATTTATCACTTGAATTAGAACTGTATATCAATTTCCAAGATACAAAAACACACATTACTGATAACATTATATGCAATGAGAAATGTTATTATATATTAAAGGTAATGAAACTGATAACAACCGTGAATTTAAAGGAGAATTTAAACAATAAAAGCCACGTTATTAAATATCAAACAACATATTAACATATTAAACAATATTAAAACAATCTAAATTAATCTGTTTAAACAACATTAAAACATTAATCTTTTTCTAATACTCTAACAATAATTTTATTTAACCTAAACCTACCCTTTCAAAAAATGTATAGATTTTGTATTTTAGAAAAGAAACTGTACAATTTTGGTAATTTAACAAATTATGAAAGGCTGTCATATAGTACGATTATGCAGATGCAAAGAAAAATATGAGTATTTTCCAAGCCATCCCTAAATATCACTACAAGTCATCTCATACATAGAGCCATTAGTCAATTCAAATTAATATCAACAGCATCTGTGTCACTGCAGTTTTAGCTAGATAATGAGTACTTTGGGGCTGCTATATGTTTTCTTTTAGACTCATCATTGGACTCACTGGGTCTTGGACTCATTGACCTTTGGCTCTTAAACCTGCACAGAGCACAGAGTAACAGCCACATAAATCTGTCTATACCTAATGGTGACCTGATAAATTGAGCTTGACTCTGCCCGTCTCACAGAGAGATCCATTTATGGATCAATTTGTTCTTAACAGCAGTATTATATGGAGGGTGTATAGAACATTCTAAACGTCTGAGGTCTGTGGTCACACTTTCAGGCTAAGAAACTGTCATTTTGCCCTGTGCACACCCATGACAGGCATCTCACCTCAGGCAAAGCAAAGCAGCATTCCATACGTCAGACTCAACTATATGTCTGAGAATTCTAAAATGCCATGTTTTAACTTTTCCATTCTGCAAGTCTTCAGAACAGAGTACAACATAATTTCCTTCGACTTCAGACTTTGCTGTTTTTTATTAAGAGTATTTAGCAAAAAATGTGGTTTTCGTGTGTATGTGTGCTTGTTGCTAAACTTTGTTGTAATGTTTTGCTGTGGCAAATGACGTACGCTTGATATGCCCTTAACAGAGTCAACACATCACAAAAACATCGGCAAAAACACAGAGGAAAAACCTAAAACATGTTCTGCAAGCCACAATGCACAAGCTCAGCCAATAAGAGGTTCCTGCCTGGCAGTGTAAAACCACCACCGGTACACGGTGTTGATATGGTAAATGCACAACCGGTTTACTGTATATTCGAGACAGGAAGTGGTCACACCGCCCCTGCTGCTTCACTCCCACCTATTACCCCTCCCCCTCACCACCTGTGCAAGTCTCACCGGATGCACACACTCTTACACACCTCCAGCTGCACAAAGTAAAACCACATATCAAACTTGTTTTTTATTCATTCACACCCCAGTGCCCCACAAATCATTAATTTAATCCAGAGACCGTAAAATGCCTTGTTGGTTTGAAAACAGTTAAAAGGTTTCTGTATATTAACAGTCATTGTAGCGTATTGAAATCATAAAATATATATATATATCTTGATTAGACGTTTCTGGTTTAAATGGCTGAAACCAAATAAACCTTCTGTTGTCTCATTTTAATAACATAACCTACATCAGTGTATTATGCAGGCTATATCAAGTTATATAGCCTACAATATCAAGGCTATATCAAGGTAATATTAAAAACGAAGGATCATTTACGTTAAATAAACTGTAAGTAATTGTTTTGTGGTATCTGCTGGTTTGGTTAGGTGAACTGCAGTGTTAGCTTTAATGTTTACACCTCAGAAAGTAACAACCACTGATCTATCATAACAACTGACTTTACACAGATATTAAGGAAAAAAATACATGTTTCCTTGTGCACCTGTTCACACACAAAGAAATGTCAACTTTGTGGAAAACCTAAGTGAGCTGTACAGCTACATGTTAATGCATCTATTACTGATTCATTTACACTGACCTCACTGTAAGGATTATTATTTATTCATGATTATTCATACAGGCATTCATCATCCACAGATGTTTCAAATAGACTACGGTGCAGAAAAACTGCTACACACTCACATGATTGCAATGTTTTGTTCTCCTCTGAAGTGCAAAGCAATACAAATAAATCAGTCTGGGAGGAATTTTGACATTTGCCAGAGCCAAAGCTGTGCCTGCTGAGTCGCTTTGGCAAAAGGAAAACAACACACACCACAGAAGGGTCAACCCTGATGCCATTCCCCCACACCTCCATCCCTCACTTCTTAAGCCTTTTTTCATTCTCATGCTATCCCTGCCTAAAACAATGACCGCATCCACTTACCAGGAATCCGCTGATTGTTTTAAATACTTTACACTCTTGTGGACTCAGGTCACTTTTTCCCATCCTCTAAGAACAGAGAAAAGAGGAAAAAAGGCAGAAAGGAGAGAGAAAATGACCTTGGCAGGAAGTTTAGTATCTAGCATGAGAAACCGTTCATTCAGGTTCTCAGCTGACATTGTTTTCAATTACTCTTTTCAATTGCTGTCCCATACTGCACAGACTCCTTGTAATTTAATACAGAGTGATGAAGAGAAAAAGTGTGTGTGTGTATGTGTGTGTGTGAGAGAGAGAGAGGTCAAAAACATCCACATTTTTCTGCAAGTTATTGTTGGCTGGAATTTTAAGAAATCCTGAAATGAACCAAATTTGCCAAAGCACAGCAGTTGCCAAAGCACAGCAATGGAGAGAATCTCTCTCTCTCTCTCTTTTAATAAAACTCAAAATGCATTGCTCTGATGAACAGTGTGGATCTAATATTTTGACAGCATAGCTGTGGTATGTTCACATGGGATGAGCCTTAACAGCATCCAGTGACGCACTTACAGGGCGAAGACAAAATGTACACCTGAATAAATCTTACCTCTGCTGGCAAAGATACCCAGACGGGCATTTTTAAACTTAATTTTAAATTGTTTAAAGGTGGGCAACATTCTTGTAGTGGGAGAGGAAAAATGAAAACATTTATAGCAGCATTTTTTACGTTTTCCCTAGAACGCTGTATTTTCCGCATATGCTAAAATATGCAGATGTGTATTCAACACTGTGCAAGTCAACATGACAGAGAAGGTAAAGGCAAAAAAGAAACAACAAAAATGCATTTTCCAGACTGGGTGGCACTAGCGTGTGTAGTGCATGTTGTGAGGTTGTGTGGTGTGCTGTGTAGGTTATATTTAGACTAAGCATCAATATTGACACAGCACACTGACTATGACTCATTCGCACCGACACAGTCCAGTGACACCCCCCCAAACTCCTACAGGTTTCCTTGGTCCTACTGTGGTGTGAAACTATGTATATTTTGTGTGTGTGTGTGATATAGTGCAGCTGATGTGCTATAAGTACGTTTACTTATATATATGTATGGTTATGTATACAGTACACACACACACACACACATATACAGCATATATGAGCATATGTGTGCAGCCTGTGGCTGTGCTTGTCCCACATTCACTGCAGCTTGTAGAATGGCTGTTTGCAGGCTGTAATGACACTCCTGCCTGCTTGACTCAGGTCACTGATTGCTTGTGTGTCATTACTAGACAGAGAGACTAAAGCTTAAGGCTTTGCAGCACTCAAGCGTTTATTAATTTCCTAGAGATTTCTGCACACAGTGGCACATGACAGCATAAATAATTCTGAATCAGTTAACAGTGTTAGAAAGAGAGAGACAGAGACCCATTGACATTAAAGACACCAGCAGCCTTGTGGCAACCTAGAGAAGGCTATCAAATGGACCTGAGTGATCTAATGTTCTAAAGATAGTCCAGGTTGGATCTAACTGCAGTATTGTTAGTGAGTCAGCACACAGCAAGCATTTAGTTGGACCTCACTGCTCTATCGAGGCAGGACAGACTGAGTCAGCCTCACTTTTGTCTAAAGCTTCATTTGGTTAAAGCTTCAACTCCTACTTAAGGAGATAAGGAGAGGAAAAAGATGTCTGGCACATGGGGAATGCGAGAATGAATGACTTGAAGACTTTGAGTAAAGAACAGCTACATGAATGAGTGTGTAAAGGAAGAAAAATATGTGTGTCCATGAGCAAGGAAACTAACTTATGAATGTTTGAAAGATGGAAAGAGAGAGCGATAGTGCTCTCCAGGGTTCTCCAGTTGCACAGCACATGTGACTCAGCAGCTGCAAGCATGAATATTTTGACAAGGATGACAGCTCCAAATTTAACCATAGAAAACCATACAGAAAAACACACAGGGCAGATCACGTACAGCCGCCTCCATGAAAAGCTTCACTTAGCTTTTATATATATGTGCATAAACACACACAAAAACCTGCAGAACAGCACAGTCAAAGGGTGAAACTAAAGTAGCCTTGAACTGAAACAGCAGAGTTTCACAATGCCACCGAAACAGAACTAAGAACTGACGGCTGCTGAAGTTCAGACAGCAACAGCGGGGGCATAGTAAACTAAAACACTTATCAGTTAGATCTAAAATATAGATAAACAACACCTGAAACTGCATTTCACACCTGATTGATACAAAGACAGGTGTGGCTAGCTCCCATTTTTTCCATAGTGAGTTAGTGACATGTAAAAAATAGAAATAGTCTGTTGGCTATTTCTAAAATAAAAATAGTCAATGATATATATTTATATATTACACAAATATATATAAAATGTATGTATATATATATCAACAACAATCTTTCCTTCTTTCTGAACAACTTGTTTGATGAAAGTTATAAATGAAAAAGCTGAATCAGAGGGGTTTACTGTGTGTGAGAGTCTGTATCAAAACAGCAGCTGTGATGTGTTTATCGCTCACTCTAAAGCTCAAGGAAGCTCCAAAGTTCCAACAAACACACACACAAACATCCATTAATAACTACATATAAATCCCTAAATTCAAACTAAAACAGAACTCCCATGAACAAGCAGTTTTAAAAAGCAAAGAACCAAACCAGGCGTTAATTGTTTTAACACAACACTAAGCGTATTGCTCAAAGTGAAATTCCCCTTCGGTGTGCCGCTGTGGGGCAGCGAGACTGTTGACTGTTACAGAATTCCTGGTGTGGTTTTTATGGGCTTCCACTGAGGCAGACGCTTCCACTATTTCACCCATAAACTTCCTGCTCGTTTGCGCTTGTTGTTTTTAACTGGAGCTCAATTCAGGCCAGATGTGGACCAGTCTGCCAATCATTTTTATTTATTTGTTTATTTATGTTCTAAACACGTTTTTAAAGTACTGGATGACAAGACAGGGAGAGAGACTGAAGTTAGTCAGGCAGAAAACTTGGGACAAACTGTTCAAAATTGCAAAATGTTTAAAGTTGCACAACAGAGGTCAAATACAGACGAAAGGTGGGGAAGGTGTCATACAGACGAAAAGATTTATCATCTGACTGAGGAAACGACACAGGCATACAATCCCAAAAAATCCCTTAACAAAACAGTCCAATCAGGATTTCGCCTGTAGCAACAGCCAGTGATTTGTCCTGGCACAACCACTGATGAGGGTGAATACACAGAGAGATTCCCTCGACCGTTCCAAAGTCTGTGGGTTTATGTGCCATTATGGACAGATTCTGTCACTCTGCTCAGTGACTGACAATGCCGATCACTGCCACACAAAATGCCACGTGAAAACAGCAAAAAATCCCTGACTGAACTTAAATGGCTCAGCTTTCTCTCTCTCTTTTTCTCCCTCTCAGAGGCTGGAACTCGGTCAAACATGCCTTAGTGCTGACGTGGGATGGCTATGGGAACATGTTTTTATACCCCAGGCTCTTTTTCTTTCTGCAAAGTGCTTTATTGGTAGGCTTATTTAAAAAGACAGTACAGAAACAATGCTAAAACTTAAATGTACCAAACACCTACTGTTTTGCCTCCTCCTGTCTATTCTACACTACTATGTTGCATATGTGTTTAAAAAAATAAAAAATACTTTCAAGTTGCGTGATGCTATCAGTAAACTTAACAACAACAGGCTAGGTTATTTAGACATGTTATTGGTGTTCCTGTAGCTCAGTAGGTAGAGCATCGCTTCAGCAGCACAAAAGGTTATGGGTTCAAGTCCCAAGAAGCACACATACTGACTGAAATGAATGTACTTTAAGTTGTTTTGAAGCATCTGCTAAATGCATATATGTTAATGTATTGTTAATACTGTCCGTTCATAAATCATTAGCAAGGGAATGCTTGGACCAAAAAAACCTTTGAATCAGTTCCCTGATCTTGAATGGGAAAATATTATTTTGTAATATTTAAAATAACGGGAAATGTTTTCTTGGGAAAAAAAAAGAAATAAAAATAGTACCATTCATTTATTTTTAAAAAGTTAAATTTTACTATATGACCTATTATGTTATCTATTAGGAATATTACTAATGCAGGGTGAAATTAATGGAGCTAGTAATTGAGCTGCATTATGCAGACTCAGGGTCAGACAGACTCGTCCTCGGGCGGATTATGATTTCATCATTGTGCTGACAGGGTTTTTTTGCGCTCTCTATCAGAAACCGTAAATCTGATATAATTAATCGAGACGGCTTACAATACACAGGACAAAATGAGCTGGTATGAGTTGGTACGGTATCTGTATGGTAGGCTACTTGAACGCATATGAAAGTGCAGCAATTAGCCTTTACGCTTCAGGTATTGCTTTACCATAAGTAATAGACGTATATGCGACAAAACAAATGTTTGTTACATTTACTAATGTTTAATACTAGCAGCAATGTATAAATGTATACGAGTGATATACATCAGACAAGCGACTGTTGAGCATGAACGCGTGACACTGTAAAGAACAACTGCGTCATAAATGCAGCATTAAATTACGCACGCGCCTTATATACTAAAACCGATTTACAGACCTAAAACCAAATTTATTGCCAATAGCACAAATAAGCGGCTTTCGATAACTATTTTGCTAAACCTTAAAAATAAGCATCGTTAAGAGGGGGTGGAGGCAAGCGTAAACAGTTTAATTAAACCCAAGCGATTTTATTAATAGGCTAGTAGGGCGATTACAATCGAACTAATCGCAGAAGTGCTTTACAATAAGTTGTAGGTTGAATAATTAAGTCTGTCGTGTATTTAGGGCAAAGGGAAAACAGCCCGGATAGTTCACTAGCGCCTGCAGACAAAGGAATGCAGGCGCAGCTCAAACTGCTGTATCACCTCATTTTAAATGCCCTGATAACATTATTTTACCTGGTTTATTTAGGCATCTAGCAACTCACTGAATTAGTTAATTAATTTAATTAACCTAGTTAATGTGTGGTGTTCCCTACAAACAACAACAAAATAAATCCATATGTGGCATTTTGTGTCAAGATAGCGGAAATTATTACACCCATTAGATGTTGAGCTCTAGAGATAAAGTGATTCAAAACATGTTTAAACCTATCCACATAACAACTGCTGCGTTGTAAAAACAAGCGACGACAAAAAACGAGTTACACGTGAAAATATTTACGAATCTGCAATAACAGAAGGGTGAGTATTGCATTCCCGAACGATCAAGACCACGATTATTACATCCACCTCTTGTGTTCCCTTAAATTAGTCATATGTTTTAATGTGGAACGCAACGTCTTAATGCAAAACACCTGCATAATTGAGGGAAAGTTCATTGGTGTTATGCAGACTGCATATCCAGCGTTCCAACGCGTTCACTTTAAAACGGTCCCTCGTTTCTTTAAATGGTAGTCTCGGCTGATCGAGACGTTTGCATTGGCTGCTGAACCAAATAAGGCTCGCAGTCCCTTACACAGCAAATATTCTGCTGATTTTATGGGGATTAATGAGAGTGCGTAATGTAATGGCCGTGATGAACATCAGAGATGTGCTGCGCAGAACAAAGAGAGCATGCTTCCTATTTTTACAACCCACTGCAGTAAGCACATTTTCTTACAGCCCTGCGTTTTTATCTGATTGCTTTTTGAAACAGAGATGAGTTGACAGAACCATGCTTTCCCACACTCTCTAAACCAAACCCTCTGGAATGCTTCTGAACAACGACGGTTGTAAAAATAACAACAATAGCAAATAAGACACACACATGCAAAATCTAACAGTGTTAATATTAATAGTGGTGCTTGTCGGTGCAGTTGGAGCTACTACTGCTCCGCTATGTCTATTGCGTTAAACAACAGGCTTAATTTTTCAAGTTATTCATTCATTAGGAAGAGAAAAGATCAGAGGCGGGAATCTACATTGGGGGTCTACGTCATTGTTATATTCCCCCGTCTTGATCGGTCAAGGCCGAGTGACAACTTCTTTTCTTTAAGCGACAACAAGAGACATGCCTGACCCCTCCTCCCACCGGGACCGTAATGCATCCCACTACTACCGAACACAGTCAAACGGAGCGCTTCTCACCATTATCAACGGTGCACAACAGGATGTGGTAACCTTACGTTACCGTTTAAAAGGGAGTGTGCGTTCATGCCGACCACAAGTAGAACCAGTTGAAGTAAGCCGTATCATGCAAGCGGTCTGATTATTCACCCTCTTTTTGATATTTGCCTATATATTGACCCAAACCCCCGACAATCCGATGCGTTCCGCTTTTAAGTCTAAGTTTTGAGCTGCATTTCCCTTGATGACAGAACGTCTATTTCATAACGGCTCTAATGCAGAAATCACACGTAACGTGAGGACGCATGGACCAAACTGGCAAAATAATCATGCAACTCACCTTCAGACTTTAAGTTTTTTCCTTGTAATCCAGCCTTTTTGTCCGTTTACCAAGTATTTTTTCACATGATGACTTCCTTGCAGACTCCTAAAGCCCCCGGGCTGCAAGGAGATCACGTTTTGCGGGTCAGTCTTTAAATATCTTTATCGTTAGGAGGGAAAAGCAAGTTTGTGGTTGTAAAACTGTTGTTTTTCTTCGGTAAATGTATGTATGTATGTGTGTGTGTGGTGATCTATGCAGCGTGCTGCTCCGTCTCCTCTGTTTGTTACACTAGAATGGAACGCCTACTCTCAATCGCTACATTGTTGACATTCGCGAGCTGACGTCACCCAGTCCCTCATTCACAACATAGCGCGGTGCGCATTGCGTTGCTGCCTCCAGTGGCAAGGCACCTTACTCCAAATATGTTCGCAGCCGTGTTTCGCGAATTAGAGTAGCGGGAACGATGTGCGTAACAGTCGACGTGTGTTCTAAAGCGAGTACGGGCTGATCCTAGTGTGTGTGAGGAAGACTAAGACCCACGTCTTGATAAAAAAACACAGGATTTTAATAAAGAATTAGCGCTTCTGTAACCAGTAGGTTTAGTTTAATAACGAATAACGTTTTCTACAATGCTAACACAGTGATTTCGCTTAAAATTGGTAAGTCTTTTATAATACCGGTGCATTTTATAATTAACACCTTTTCATAAAACAAAATGATTTTATTTCACAGAATGGCACTGATTATTCTATTAAATATAACACACGCATTTTTAAAACAATATAAGTAATATTACAGCAACATCATCATAATATGTTTATGTACATCCAGGTGTTTACAGCTCCTGCGCTCAGAAGAATTTAAGAATCATTGTTAAGGGAAACTCAAAAGCACACAGTGTGAGCCGCCTACCTGGGGAACACAGCTCATAATACAAGCACATTTTGTTCCAAATCATCCTACTTACTGTTTGTTTAAGAGAGCTTTTGCTGAAAAATACTCTAATTTCTAATGTAGCATTCCTCGCCTGAGGGAGCATGCATCTAATTATGAATTATCTAGCTGCCACAGACTATTTTCCCTGTGTTTTATATAGTTCAGAGCTCTCGCGTGTAGGATTGTGTGTACAAGAAATGGTCCAGTAGAGTCATGGTAAGCCTGGATTTAGAATAATAAAAAGAATAATTAAACAAACAAACCAAGTCAGCAGTGACTAATATACACCCAAGTAATAAAACAACCAAGAGTTACTTAAATACTAAAATATTGTTAGGTCAGTCCATGAAATATGGCTTCTTATTTGTCCAATTATTTCATTATATATTCATACCACCTTAAAAACAACATGCATGTGATCCAATCTGAAAATGAATAATGTAAAAATTATAGAAAATTATATAAATTATTATATAATATATATATTATTTTCTTTTAATTATTTTAATCTTAAGGGTTGTTTGAGTGTTAGTTCCTAATTTATGTGGACCTAACACTTTGGATTTTCCATTTTTGTCTCCATTGGAAGGATGAGAATTTTGTGAGCAAAAACATTCATTTATGACCAAATGCACAAAAGGGCAAAGGAGTTCATGAGGTATTTCTGGACTTAACAACCTTTTCCTGTGGTCTTCCCCTAGGGGCCCCGCTGTGCTGTTGACAGTGACAGTGATTTAAGGCAGATTATCATAGTTAGAGCTCTGATTACCCGACAATCTGGTGGACAAACAGATAGTGAGCGTAAGATAAAGACTATGCAGTTTTAAACAGGATTCATCTATTTCACAGTCCAACCTGCACCTCAGATTACACAGATCCACTGCAGCCTAAATATTGTCAGTGCATCAGAAAAAAAATTCACCTTCCCTCTGTAATTATCACTTCAACACATTGTCATATCTGAGGCTCAAACGGGGTGCTTGCCGTATGTATTTCTTTGATCTTGTCTCTATGAGCAAGACAACAGACAAGTGCCGACATGCATATATATGTCTGTATGCATGAATATATGTTTGTGTATGTGTTTGAGTCCCCTTTCAGGCAGAGGTGCCTTTTGCAGTTTTCCTGCTGTACAGAATGCATATTTGTTGAACGATGAGGGATCATGATATACATAATATACCTCACATTACTATCTACCATACCATATCCATACAACCACATTATTAATATGATAATAATATTATATACTTTTATTCCATATACTATTTACATTTAAAACAATCATAAAAGTTCAATCAGTCCACCAGCAATATCAGTAATGTACGTAACATTGCTAAATAAGTGACATGTCAAATCCCGCAAGCTGCCGAAAGGGATGAGTCATAACAGTAAGGACTGGTGTAACTTCAAAACAGTCCCCCTGAACCAGCCGAATGCACAGCAGTCGGTCACACTTGATGACTCATTTCGGAGGAGATTAACTGAAATTGCGGTCGCTGCAATGCAACCTAGTGCCAAATAACATCCCTGCATTGGCTTGCTAAGGTGCGAGGCAAGCCCCGACAGAGGCACAAAGACGTAACTCAGGCACATACTCAGAGGCCAGCCAACGGTGCAGTTCAAGCCAAATGCTTTTATTACGTCAATTGCTGCTTCCCCTGCGGAGCCCCGGGGAGCGATCTAACCGCCATTCACAACACAGACACCACACAGATACTAATAACGACTCAGGTTACCTGCAGGAGAGGTAACATTTCCCCCTGAGAACATTGTGCACCTTTGCATACATAGAACTTACCCACTCACTTTCTCTCTCTC
>JAZGTJ010001120.1:0-30483 GCA_036877575.1 Botia almorhae | reverse complement strand
CCCCCCGCAGGTTTAAGATTATTGAACACAAAAGGACAATTAAAGAGATTTTGCTCATTTTAACACCCACATTTGTACAAACAACATAAGAGATGTTCATTAGAGTCAACTGTGGACAATTAACTCCTGTTAACCTTTGCTTTTCGTGGGTTCCCTTTAAAATTCATTTTGAAGGTTTACACCTGTTGATAAAAAGGTGTTGTTTGAAAAAGATCTTCAGACTTCAGCTGAAAGATAGGACTTCCATGTCTGACAGTTTATTATTGTCAACTGAGGTCAAGTGTGTGTGTGTGTGGTTAAATGAGGTTTTTTAGAGTTCAAACCAAAGCCAAAGCATTCGTTTTGCTTTTAGACACTGTGTTTCTTGATCATCTACTAAGAGGAAAGCAGTCAAACAATAACAGTTTTGTGTTTACTGCCATGTTCAGCACACTGATGGGCCTTGTGTGAAAAACGAGTGTGTGCTGAAGAGGAAATGAAATTGCTACTAGATTTTCACTGGTGAATCATAGTCAGAATCTCTTTAAATCAGAAGGCTTTTCTTTCACAAGAGCATTTAAGTACATCCAGAAGGCTTTGAGTGGTATTGGATATTAATAGATTAACAACAATGCAGGGTAAACATAGGTTAGCCATGAACGGTTATTAATGGAAACATCTTGCATATGTGAAACCACGTGCATGCACACCATTTACCTAAACAACCTATTATTAATGAGCTAGCAAACAAGGAACCACAGGAATTAGCACTGAAACAAAACAAAGCTTAAAAACATCTCACTGCGGAGGCATGTGAGAGTGGTGAAGCTATTTAAAGTCATTGTTGTTTTATTGCTGCCACCCAAGCTATTATAAATTATACACTCAATCTCAAATGAATTAAAATGATAAATGCAAACATGCTACCTTTACAATATAACAACCCTTGAGAATGCACAAAGTGCATAATACCATCCTGTTTACTCAAACAGGATATATTCAACCTTAGTAATCTGTGATCATCTTTCCCATGTGGTCTGTTTTTCAACCATGTACTTCAGCCAAGAGTCTGTCTGCATCAGACCCTGTTAGCTGGATTAAAAAGGTAGAAATCCTGTACATCCAGACTCCCTAATGAGATTTCTGTAGGTGAGCGGCTACAGTGCACTTTCTAGTTAATTTCAAACATTGGATATATCTGACAGAGAATAATAAACAAGTTGTGTGAGATGACTCATCAGTTTTGAAGAGGTGAGGATGTTGTGTTGAAGACTGAAGCTCCGTGCTGAGCAGAGAAACACTTTCTCTGTTTCTCTGTGCGTGGAATGAGAAAGCCATTACCTTTCCACCCACGCAGCATCACCCACTCGCACACACAGATCATAACAATAGCTGATCTCTCGCGGTCACAATTTCACACAGTCACAGTCATCTTTCGATCACTTAACCTCTTATCATTCTTGTTGTTTATTTTCCTTTGCATTTAAAGGAACAGATTGCTAAAAATTTGAATTCTGGCATTATTTACGCACCCTCGTGTCTTTCAAAACCTGTATGACTTTCTTTTCTCTGTGGAACACAAAAGGACGCGTTAACACAATGTCCAAGATGCTTCTTTTTCCCCTTTAAAAGTAAAGAGTGACTATGATCAAATAAGAGTCTGTTACATTTTAGTCTGTTTCTCACTCAAAGCTATTTTATGTCTCTAGAATACATAAAATATATCGAGTCATAAAGTTACTTTTATCATTTTATGGTGTTTTTGAACAGCTCTAGTTTCCATCCACATCTATTGTTCTGTAGAAAAGCGTAAAAGAATTTTTAAAATGAAAAAATATATCCTGTCATTTGATTTCTTGTCAAATTCAGCATCATTCAGTTTCATATCACATTCATTTTATAGTTTTTTTTTGTTACTCTGTTCAAAGTGCCTTTCACAAGCTGAAGGTAATACACTTCAAGGTCACATGATACATGTGCTACATTTAGCAAGCGGCATCACAAAGAGCCAAAATGCTCCAGCCTTCCCACAAGCCTCCTTCTTAATGGTCATATTTATCATTTTTGTTGTGTTTGAAGAACTTGTTGATGGGTTGTAAGCCACAGACGACTCCTAAACGGTGAGAGGGACTCACAGTTTCAACCACAACTGCAGTGTGAAAACAACCCTGTTAAAATAAGACCGACATCTCGCTTATAGCATGTGCTGCTTTGAGTGAGAGAGAGTGTAGATTGAGCCTTTTTAATCACTGCATCAGCACACATATATAATTTATATTGCAACAACCCCCTCAAGTGTGAAAACACATACTAATTTACTTGCATCACAACGCGTTAGGGATGATCGTCACATCATATGCAAGATTGTTTAATGTTCTTTATCCTTTAGGTGCTGGAGATATAAAAAACAAGCAAACACCTCAGACTATAGCGTCTGTTAGGTGGTGCTCGCAAGCTTGTGAGGAATCGCCCACAGCCACATTTCAAAAAAGGCGACCAGGGAATCATTCTGATTAATGAAGAAGCGTATCTGGAACACTGTGGAATTTATAGACTGATATACAGATATTATGACCCAAATTCTGGCCATTACTAAAAACTGCAACCACCTCTACCATTCCTAGCCTATTTCCAGGCAGTTACCATGGTTACAGGGAGATGGGGGTTGTGGGGGGTTGAAAAGAAAGTGAGATCTTATACAAATGACAAACTTTACCTCACCACTACCAAAAAAACAGATATTTTTCAATTTTAAAGTATTGTAAAGGAAAGCTGCTGGCAAAGCATGCAGAACAAAAACAAAGCCGCGGTACATTGTTCTGCCTGGGGACTACATCACATTTGATTTTATTACATCAGCTTCTAACTCGCAGGCTTTATTAAAAACTGTAACCTTGTAAACAGGGTTATAGTTCTGTCATGACAGCATTGCAGTTTTTGTAATGCACAACCATTGCTGGTGACCTCACCTACGCCCAGGGTCGCTTTGGTCACCCAAAACCATTCACAATCTGCTTCTCATTTCCAAAATAACTCACCACAACAAAAAACAAAACCCCCACCAGGATAACAACATCCGATGGCCCCTAAACAATACTTTCTTTCCTTCCTCAACCTTATGAACACTTAACAGCGGTCAAAGAAGCCACAAAACCTACCCAAAGGGAAAAGAAGTGACATCATGCGTATTGAATGCGTTCAACTCAAGTCTCTCCATTTAAATGTCAACTTTAAGCATGAGGTGACTGAGAACTATATGGTATTGAAAACAATCTCAATTTCACAATACTTAAAGACCTTTCTAGATTTCCCTTTTTGAAAATATTACTTATTTTAATTTTATCGTTACCTTAGGTTAATAAATGATGCTGAGTTATTGAGTTGAAGACACACTAAGGGCATGTCGTTGATTCATTTAGGTGCTCTTTTGCAAAGGCACTGTTCTTGGCAACGGGCACGATTTCTTTGTTTGAGAGAGAAAACGTTTTAACACGATTTCTACAGAAAAATGACTTGATGTCTACCGCCCTCTTCTGGATTAGAAAACCACTACATCTTTGTTAAGTAATTAGGATAGTGTGATAGGAACATTAAATACGAGTCATTTTAACGATCTCGCAACAAATACAATGTGCTCTACACAACGTTATGCAAATACTTATATCCTAAAACGTCTTAGTTTTATCTATATAAACATAGTAATTTTAGAGCACTACAATATTTGCAGTAATAAAACCATTTCTAGAGTTCAAAATTTTGAGTTGAAATCTTGTCACATACAATACAAGCTCACAGCGACACACAAACAAATGTCATTTTAAAATGAGAAAAAAAATTAAAATAATTCTTATACCATAAACTATATATCAGTCACACAGTTTGTGGATCTAATGAAATGTGTATGGCTGGCTAGTTAAAAATACTGTATTGAACCTGTCAGACAGTAAACCTATGAGACATGATGTTTACCGGTTTGATTTATTTTAAGATGCGACCTTCACCTGTGTATTCCCTTTCCCAATAGCTTAAGAAATCAGACATCTTATTTACAGCACATAGTACAGAAACTCATCAGGAACATGAACTTAAAAAAACTCTCTGTTGAACAAAAAAACAACAAAGATTTCTGGGAAAACAAGATGTGAGGAGATCCCAAAAATCTTAAACATCCAAATGTATTTTCACCGTGCTCAGGATTTGAACAGTGAGCAATCTATCAAAAGCAGTGATCACCAGCCTAGGCTGGATTGTGCAAAAAGGTGGGTTGAGCGCGTGTGGGGAAATTCTGAGTAAACAAGATGTGATATCTAACCAAATTCATGTCTAATGTAACAACTAATTCCCATTTCAATTAAATAGTGATAAAAAACAGCGATAAGAACTAAAGGAACAGAAACGGGACAACTGCTCTTACTTTGATTTCATGATTTCTGTAGCATATTGACCATTTAGGCCAAACAAACATCCAGCCGCTTTCTGGCATGCATTACCCTCCTGATTTCATTTATATTGCATATGCAAGCCTTTTAAAAAAGCCACTCACTCTCGTTTCTATACTTATAATTTCATTAAGCACGGCACGTGTGAGCGGCCTTGTGGCCGCAAAGCAACAGAAGTCAAATAAATGCAAGCAATTCAACTCTAAGGCATCAAGTGAACTAAGAATACATAAATTAAACTCGGGGAAGGTGTGTCTTTCCCTCACTTTCAAACAGAATAAAACTATGAAGCACATCTCTGGAAACCCTGGATACATTTTCATAAAGTTAGATAAAGATGCACAACAGAGCAAAGAAACACAAGAATACTGAAGTTATGATTAAAATGTTTGTACTCCATCTCGTACACTCACAAGTCCATTTTCTTTGTTTTGGCTCAGTTTTAAAACTGGCCTCTTCTAGAGTGATGACTGTTGAGTGGGATGTTAAAAGGAAGCTGATTACAAACATTTCATTTTCTCACGATGCTGCATACACACACAAATCGTCCCTATGTTTGTCCATAAACGCAGAGTCGAAATACAAGGCATTTTTAAGATACATCCCCCTATTTAAACGGATACAACAGACATTAAAACAACAGTTTTTAGAGTACACAATTAAAAAAGGACCTATGTAGCACTTTTTGCATGAAAGAGTTAAAATCAAAAGTACACACAGTGGCTACAAAATAAAAATCTAGATTTAAAACCTGTAAAATTAGCTTTTTGTATATATGTAACTTAAAGCCATTGCTTTCACATTCTCAAGGACCAACACCTAATAGAGGAGAATGAGGCAAATCCCGCAAAGAATTCTGGGATGTTAGAAAAGGGCCAAAAAGTTGACATTCCAGAGGGTTCATGTTTCTTTTTTGTTTATCCTCCCTCTCCACATCTCTGTACTTATAATAAAGCCCAGGCATTAAGATGCATGTTTCCCCCTTTTAAAAAATTTGCTATCACACATTCAAGATTGCTGGCTCATTTGGCAAACAGCAGCTGTTTGCAGATTTTCTAACACAGCATACAGCGTACTGAAGAACAATGCGTGTGTACCAGCAGCCAACAGTCTGTTTTAGACCACAGGGCTTAAAACTAGCCCTACTGCTGCGTACTTTGCCATGGATTCACAGACGTGTAACGCAGAACGCTTGTGCAGTTTAGCGCAGGGTCTTGCAAGGGTTTGCAGAGGCGTAAATGATCTGCGTCATGGGCGCTGTGGAGTACAGGTCATGGGGTTACCATGTTCAAAGGTATGATGGGTGCACATTGGCATAAGGTGGCCAGGTTGGAGCGCTGTTAACAAGCAGATTAAAGGGTTTTTAGGGCCAAACTACAGCTACACCCCAATGTTTGGATCAGGGAGAGGATAAAAAGGAGACTGCGGTTATAGAGTCAGTCTGGCTCTGATACATGATGGGAGGGGGTGTGTTTACAGTGGGTTCATGAGGTGCCCTGTCTCTTTTGTTGCTGTGCTCGAATCAGCTCCAGTTGCTTCTTGCACTTCTGGTAGTAGGTGGACAGACTCTTGTTCTCCTCCAGGAGCTTTTTGTGCTCCTGAGCGAGGCGACATGCATTCTGCTGATCCTTCTCATCCTGGTCCAGTTCTGCTATAAGCTCTTTCCTATAGAAATGTACACCAGACGTTAGTGAAAGGGATGGGGGATGTCCAGTTGAGTACTTCTGACTTTAATCACTGTGGTCAAATCAACTTACAAAATAGTTGAACATGTCTATTATAAAAATTATGGTAATCTCCAGAAAAAGCCGGCAGATGTTTCCGGTGAGTCTCGATACAAATACAAGTTACAATTTTCTGCCCTAATCATAGGATGTAACCAATAGTTTGAACAACAAAAATGACAAATTAAACAAACTTTTAATGGCAGTAATTTAATTAGTTAATATTAACTTTCGATTTAATAAATTTGTACAATAGCATATTGTTTGCTGTGGTATTAGAATTATTTAAGGATTAACAGCGGTTGCTGAAGTTTTGTATTGTGGCAAGGTAGATTTCCTGGACTTACTTCCTCTGGATAAGAAGAGCGATTTCTGTCTGCACCTTCAGGTATTCCTGTGCCATCTTACAGTGCTGTTCAAACACAGCCATCGATTCTTTGGAGTTTGGACATGGGGCTAGAGGCTGCAAAAAAGCACATATATGTATATCATCATTCAAATTTTACAGCTTGTGTCTAACTCATATGAAATTCAAAATGCATTTGCCAGTCTTGACAGCAAAAATACCAAACCGTCTCCCTTGCAATTTATTGCTATGTATTTATAACTGAATTCCACCATAGAAATAGTGCCAAAAGCCTTAATAACACTGTGTCCCAGACTTCAATTAAAGGGCTGTTTTTACATCTCGCGAATCTTTTCAGAGATGAGAGATGCTACAGCACCCTGGAAACCAAACCTCTGACACCAAAAATAGACAAACGAGTTTCCATGCATGTGCGGTTATACTCAATGCAGGCTCTGTATCTGGTTTCTAAAGACCTAAAATGTGTACCTGTAACTGATGGTCCAGGGTCAGGTAGGCCATTGGAATAGAGTTATCAGAGCCATTGGTATCTGCAGAAATCAGGAAAGCAGTTTGAATAAACATTATGAGCATAAATCAAGCAAACAAGATCCGACTTCATTCTGCTTGGCAGGAATATCTAAAAAACTAAATAATTGGTTATTTCTACTGTTCAGTTATGAGAAACAAATCGGGCCATTTATGCAGAGCAGTAATGGTTTATAGACTTGTGTAATGCTGATATTATAATAGTAAAGCACAGTAATCCATGGAAAGGGAGGGAGAAAGCTGAGCAGTAAATAGCTCAGGGCTGTGATCGTCAGACAGAAGAGAGCTGTCCATCACTGATGAAGCTTACATAATGTCTGCCGCCCTGCCTGAGCCATTTACACACACAAACAGACTGAGGACGTGAACTCTGAGGTCGCGCTAACAGGATGTCAATGGCATGTTCATTAATATCTTTAAATAAATGTCAAATAAATAAATCTGTTCTGTTCTTCATACAATGTAATCAAATAAATCCCTATCACACGTTTGTAGAAACAGTGTGACATTTTCTTCCATGTGTCCATGCACTTTTATCTGTAAGGTCAAGTCACAGAACCTGTGTGTTTGGTTTGTGTGTGTGTTTACACTTGTACGATGGTCAGGATTAAAACGATAGACTTTACCTGTCTTGTCCGGTGTGATCATCCTCACACTGGGGCTGGATGATCTGCTACTGTTCCTGCTCTCCTGTGATTGGTCAAAGAATACATTAATCATACACTTTAACTTTGGCAAATCAGAGGAAAATATAGACGAAATAAAAAAGTTAGTTTTCATCTTGACAATAAGAGATTAAGTCTAGTACATTAACATCACATATACACATTTTTGCCTGAAACCATGTTTGCTAATTATTTAGTGCATGTACATGCAAATATAAAGAAAATGTATGCATGTACTATAAAGGACAAAAATAAAAAATAAATACAAAAATGCAATTCCTGAAGTAACATATAGTGTCAAGGACAGAAAAACACCCTTAAACAATTGTCATATGGTGATCTGGTGATCACTAAACTCTGAATAAACTCTGCCGGCTTTCCCAAAAAGACAGCTGTGAAGAAAACTTCATGCCTGTTTAAGAGCCACCTGGAGAAAACCTAAACCGTCAACACATCCTCTTTTTACAAAACCGATCTGATAAGCTACTGTATGCTACAAAATAAAATACCTCTCTGATGCACAGAAGATAAACACACAGCACAAAGAGAAAGAGTGTGTTTTCCTAGCTGTCGGTTTGTTGCTTCTAAATGATTCCCAGTTCATTACAGATTGCAAATGTGAAAGCGTTCTTACCTGACTCGACTCCGTACCGATGGCAGGAAGGTCCTGCACAGATCTGCGTCTAGGCTCACAGGTCGCTGTGAAGAGAGAAAGTTGGGAGAGAGCAAACAGGAGAAAAATCTGATTAGTCTTATTGGTAGTGTATGTGCTTTCGTCCCAGGGCTGGTAAAAGAGGGATGTGACACTCAAACAGCTGCACAGTTTTAATCCCACTCGCTACCATGACGGCAGTTGTCCTAAAGCAGCCTTCATGTGACAGAAACTCCTCAAAAAACACACGCACACACACCTTACACCAAAATCAGCAGACCACACCTACAGCATCACATGGGCAGCTTGGCCTGCATTGATTGGACAGCTCTTATCACACAGTGTGATTGTTTTTGGCTGACTCCGAGTTGGTGTTTATGGTAACTGAGGAATCAGTGGTGATAGGAGCTGTACTCTCAATCAAGACCATTTAAAGATCTTATAACAGAAGATTACTACAGAATGTCTACACACAAACAAAGTCAAACATCATTACAGACAATCAGTAATTCATATAAGGAATCTAGCACAGTACCAGTAGAGATACTAAAAATATCTGTACAGAAAAATACATGATCCAAATTATTACAAGGAATATTTTTGGTTAAATGTGGTAGGCTGAAAACTGATAACTAAAGTAATTTAGATTTTTCTCAGTTTGTAACAAACATAACAGCACTGTAAAATTAACCCAAATTAAACTGTTTACTAAACTAAACTATAGTCTGTGTAAGGTGACAACCAGCTAAAATTGAACTGGTTATATCCCGGGGGACACATGGAAAAAGCATGACAAGTTTATCCACCTAAAAAAAACTGTCCAATCACAAAATGAGAATTTCGACCAATTTATAGTTCAAATAATAAACTTAGTTTTTTAGGCATTTTATTAGATAATAGATAATTTTTCTTTTCTTTGACCTGCTTGCTCGAATTGTCCATGTATTACTGTAAATACCTTTCATTCATTTTGGAGGCACGAGTTAAAATGACTTAAGATTTAAAATAACTGTCTATACTAAAGACTGATGTTTTTTAATTAAGCATATTTAACTCAAACATGCTTTAATATAGATCATATATGCCATCCCACTGAAAGTAGCCCATTCAAGTACACAATGAAAAAAACATATTACTCCATTATGATTACTAATGACTGTCACTGATGAGGTCAACTCCATGTCAAAATGATTATGAGAATAACAGATATGATTGACAGGTTAAGAGCATGCATAGAGGAGGGCTACAATTCAGATGCCAATCAGATTTCCATCGTTACACCAAATTAATAACCTCTTAATCATGCGACTCCTGCGTTGAACTATTTTATTCCCACTCCGCAATCCTTCACTGTCCCCATTTCCTTCAGCTTTATTAGGGATGATGATGATAATAATAGCGATGACCCTCAATGTGAAGGAGATTCATTACCACCGCATCCTCTGAATTAATGAGTTAATAAACGTGTGTGTATGGAAGAGGCAAGAGCGAAAAGCAGAGCGTTTGCCGATATCCTTTCTGCAGGCCAGACAAGGAAGAGCTAAAAAGTAAGTGTTCGACCAATGAGAAAGAAAGACAGAAATCAGCTGATCCTCTTTCACCTGCTATAATAAAGGCAGACAAGAACACTGAGGCAGGCCATTGAGACTGCATACATCTACATCCACATGTATACCTCATTTACCACTTGTGCTGATTATGTGCATTACATTTTTTGATTGTATTTAAAAACTGTCTTGTTTTAATTTAAAAGAATTGTTAAGTACCGATCAGCACCTAATGGCCAGAGGAAGACATGAGAATTGGAGGGAGGTAAAATCACAACCTTTACTTCAATTAAAAAAGAAGAAAAAAAGGGAAGGAAAGAACGATTAAAAGGAGATTAGAATGGGTGTTACTCCAAAATTACTATCCACCATCATATCCATTACACAAATGAGACGGAATTCTGAGAGATCAGCATTTCAAAATAAGAGCATATGGCATGAGTAGACAGCACAACACTAATCAATAGGGCCAGACAGAATTTGTGCTCTTAATTTGACATTCTGTGTGCTGATTTAGAGACAAAATCTGATGAATATGGTGCAATACATATAAAAATGCTAGAATGTTTTTAATGAAGCTTAAGTAGACTGCACTTTTATATTAGCCAAAAATTATATTTATAAACACACAAAGGTGATAAGGATTTCTCACCTTCCAATGACACTTTCAAATTTTGCAAAAACTAAACTTTGTGTGGTGTTGTGTGCCAAAATTTCACAAAAGCTTGTGGCAAAATAATCTAGAACAGACAAGACTGGACATGGGTGTATGGGGATGCGCGATATCCTGGAGTAACAGCCAATGGGAACTTGTGCGTAATAGTGACACCCGGTTTGCAGGGAACACCGGGACTCCCGGTACCTGTGATGATGATCTTGGGAATATCCAGAATGGTGCCGTGTGATGCAGTTTTACGGTGACCTCGCTTAAATTGTGGACGTGCTGCGAAAACACACATACAGACACGCGCATGTAGCGACAACCACAAAGGCATGCAGACAATGCGTGTACTGAGACAGACAGAATGAGAGAGAGCGTGGACGACATCAAGGCAGGCTGGGTGATGAAGTCTTTGTTCATCAGCTGCACTAGCATACATGCAACATATTTACGAACATGCAGGCAGACATGAGGCCTGCTGGAACTACAGATACGACAGGGCTGCGGAACACAGGAGCAATGGAGATGCCATGCAATGATCTTATGAGCCTGTGAGTTTTTGTGCCTAATATGTTTGGGTGCACTGGCTGGGGTCATGGATATTGGTGTACGCGGATTTCAGCCAGTGCAAGTATAGAGTAGAGGTCAATGTGTATAAACAGGACACTGTTAGTGGTGCCTATTCTTTGTTAACATGTCAACCTGAAAATTTTAAACAAAATTAATGTCAGAAATACAAAAGTGTTGAATTTACAAATATTACTGTTTTTGTACCCTTGTACCCTGTTTTTGAAAAAAATCCATATTAATAAACAAATGAAAATGGTTACTAGCAGTTTACACAACACTGGAATTAAACTTTACAGCAAGCATTGAGAAAGCAAACACTACCTGCGGAAGGAAAGGTCAATCTGGGCTCGAGTTCGGAGAGATCTGCACTCGATCGTTTGCTGCCAGACCTGCTGGAAAGACTCTCTACGCTGCCCCCCCTGGAGAGAGAGAGGCCAGGCCTCAACGGGTCACTTATAGGACCTTTAAGGGCTTCAGTAGACTGCTGATGTGCTAGCCTTGTTTTGTATGGATATTTGATGGTGTCATTGCTGCCAGGGGAGTTGGTGTGGTCATTCTTGTTGCTGGTACATGTGCTGTCTACATATGAGCCTGGATAAGAAAGCAATTGTATATAAAAATGTGAGTATGACCTCAAGTACGTTTCCAAACTTATTACAAAAATCTAACGTTCATATCTGACATTACAGTGCAACTGCATAATTTAGTCAAAGCATTGGATCTTAGGTTATACATTTGTTTCAAAGGTTCTCTTGCCTATGCAGGTAGCTATTTGCTAAATTTAAATGTCATTACAATCCTGTCACTACAAACAATGTCATGATATGGGTGGACGAGTGAGATAAATTTAATAAAAAGGAGGGCAGGAGGAAGCACTAGCAAATAATTAATAGCCAAAATCTATTAAGGTATTCTTTACCTGTGCTGGTGGCAGAGTTACTCTGCCCTTCATCTGAATACTGATAGGGGTACTGAAGAGGCACGTCTGATCCTGGGAAATACTGAGGAAAGAGACAAAATAAGACATTAAAGTCTTGCTGACCACCAGTACCCAGTAACCGAGTGACTGTAAGTGTGGTGTTACCCTCATGAGGTGGGTCATAATCTTCACTATCTCCTCCATCGAAGGCCGCTGTGAGGGGTCTTTGGACCAACAACGAGTCATCAGACTCTCTATGGGTTTTGGTAGGTTCTGAATGAGAGGTGGACGAGTGCCTGCAGAAAGACAATGACAGATGAAGATCCACAAGGGTCTTCACTCATCCAGATCATCAGAAAATGACTGGCATGAACCTGTTAAGGGCAATTGCAATTCATCTGAATATGTTTGAACACTGAGGGGCTCGATCAGTATAATGATGCTCATTTAATTGCCACAGAACTAGTTTTGCTTTAGATTAGCAAAACTAATAAAAGCAACAAATAAAAAACGCTCCAAAAATGTCATTTGTTTATGTTTACAAACTTACCATGATGCACAGCCCACATAATGCGGAAAGCTGGGCCACCGATTTCATCGAAGGGCTTCCGACGAGTGATGACTTCCCAGAGAATAATACCCCAACTGAACACATCACACTTCTCACTGTAGTTACTGCCTGCAACACACACACACACACACACACACACACACAGTTTTGACAACTGATGTTTCTTAAATGCAGAATTCAAAAACAACTAAAATCAGAATTTTACTACAGAATAAACATCACACATCATGCTGTCGTTCTTACATAAAAAAAGCAACGTCCATCATTATGACGTCTATCCATTACAAACGAAAATGTATAAACCAACAAAGCACAATGACTTTATAAATGTTCCTTATAAATTCTACAAGTCAAGTTCTACACAGTGAGGCTATAACATTATGTATACATTAAAATATAGTTTTAGGATTGGGGCATGACTCATGTGGTGAATAAACTTAAACAATTTTCTTCAAACAAATATATTACAGTTTGTTAATACAGTCAAACCTTCAACGGTTTTGAATTTAATGTTTTTTAAAAGTAAGTTTGACATTTGCATAGAATTGGCCACATATACCAAGATGGAGGCAAAAGCTACCACACAACATAAAGAATTAAAGCCATTACCCATAAGCTCATTTTCCACCACTAGGGTGGGGGCGCCTTTAACCTGTCGGCTCATTTTGAACAGAGGAGCTAATTTCCTCTCATCCTGCCCTTGAGAGTCTTAATTGTCGCTCTTATTATTCTTAAATTACAGCAGCTCGTGCTAGCATGTCTTTACTCTGCCTCGCTCTGGTCTTCTGATAATACTGTTGTCAGCACGGCAAATGAGGAGTGCTGCGTTTCCTCCGCTGGCAACATTAGTGGTATAATAGCATGCAATTCTGCTCCTCCCTAAACAAACAAGATAACAACCTGCTCCTAATTGAGGCTTCCTTTGCCCGCCCTGACAGCCAAGTGCCCCCGAACGTGTTTGGTAAAAATTGAAACCCATTACCAGTTGATTACAAACACATGTATTAAATTATAATGGTTTCATTTATCATCTAGACCAGGAGCTTCTGGTTTTAGGGAAATATTTGTATGAGTAATAGTGAAGACTGAAGTTGCCTAAGAGAAGAGAATTAATTAGGGAAAGAGGTAAGAAGCTGTATGAACAAGTGATTGCTGCAGAGTGAAACCGTTTTGACCTCAAAACTCTCTGACTATTAGTATGGGCTGTTTTTGTGGAGTAACATGCAATGGTCATGGAACTTGCCTTCAAAAACCTCAGGGGCCATCCAGGCTGCGCTTCCTTTGTTGTTAGTCATGTGTGTCTGAATGTCACACGCTGTCCCGAAGTCACAGATCTTCAGTACCGTACCTCCAGCCACTAGGAGCAGACTAGTAAGACAAACAAATAGTAGTTCACTTAGCAATTTCTCCAGAAGGAAGAGAAACATCTAGTTAGCTCACTTTATAGAGAGAATTTAGGTAACATGAGTATGCCCCTGCTGCTAAAGTGACCTATGATTATGCTCTCTTTTAAACCTATTTTTGGCAGCAACTTTTTGTGCTTATCAGTCTGTCAACCTGTGTGCTTAGCCAGCTATAGGCTAAAGCCTCTCATGTGTGTCTTAAGGGCTCTATCTGCGGGCCATGAGAGTGGCTATTAGCAAACAGGGTGGCTACAAAAAGCTCTTTGAATCAGTTACTTATAAGCAGACACAAATAGAATGTGCTAACTGTTTTCATATTTTCTGTGCTGACTGTGGGGAGAACAATCTGTAGAATTTAGTGGAGTGGATTGCAATGAGAGGAGTTAACCATGGAGGCCTAAAATACCAGCAGAGTGCTTTTCATTGGTGACATTCCCATTGGTCAAAATGGCAATCGCTTGGCTGGTGCATGATGCCATCTTTGGCACTCAGTTCCGGAAACATTGTTTTTGGGCCAACAACCTGAGCTATGAACGCCCTGTGAATAATTACTCTGGAGCCACAGTGATTGGCTGATGGTACCACAAGGCCCACCGAGTCTTAAACCCTACAACCATCCGTCCAGTGCATGAACTGTGACTTCAACGATAGAAGACATGGCTGAATTTTTTTGGTTTATATAATGCTTCCATACATGATTTAATTATAACACATGGCTACTTCTGAAAGGCTCTCAATGGTAAAATAGTCTTTCTGCCCACATAAAAGGATTAGGTACAGTTACCAGCTAACCAGGGCAACCCTTTCAAGACAAAGCCAGTCTTTTGGATTAAAGAAAATATTTAGGTCTTAGTAAAGTAGAAAAGAGATGAGAATTATTTGTGCACTAAGAACTATGTGCAAGGTCACATATTGTCTGTACAACTATAGCATAATTTTAAGCATAAATACTGGTACACAGGTGGCAATTACCAATAACTGCACTGTAGTTCAATTAAACACTTGCTAACAGTTCAGGAGGGTTAGATGTCAGCTTTAGTAAGCAGTAGTAATATATCAAACGTTACAACCCAGTTCTTCCCAAGAACTACATTCAAGGTGTCTGTGAGGGAAGCCAGTCGGTCGTTTCCATGGTGTGCTGCCAGGGTCTTTTCCAAACAAAGCCTTATAAATAATCAGCCCTGGCCTGGCTAACACTGTACGATGCCATTATGTCAGCGATGCAGTGCAAGACTTTAGGCCACACAGACTCTGAGACCTGGTATTAACATCAGTCTGAGGTGATCCGATTACCTCAAGGTTTCAGGTGGCATACGTTGCTGTTTACACCTGGTAAAAATATGCCTCACAAATGTAAACTGAGACTATACTACAGGTATTATAAATACAGAAAGTGCATTAAATCTTAACATTAGGTAAAAGATAATGTAAAGCCATATGAATTGAGTTTCAAGGTTTGATTGCTGTACAATGGATGTCAAATTGCCATTTGTATTATGACCTAAATATATTAATACCTCAACCACTTACCACATAAAACCAAGTCTATTGACAAAAAATGTATATGCTTCATAAAACTATACACCCTAACTGAACCATGGATTTGAATACAGCCTAAACCTCTAAGCCACATCAATTGCTCATGCAAAACTCACCTTCAGCAACGCATCAAATGAAAGAAACTCTACTGTAGATAGACTGATGAACGTAGATAAAATCAACTCTTTATAGACAGTATTAGTAAGTATTAATACAACACAGACTTACTGTAACAACAAAAATGCCCGCTAAATGTTTTTGGGATTAGGGGTGAGAGACAGACACACGGCGATAAAGAAGAGATCGTTTCAAGATAACTAAACATAAGTATGGGGGGGGTTGAAAGGGAAAAAAGACATGCCAGTGTGATGGCATGAGATTGAGAAGTATGGAGGTGCATACTTGGGAGGTTTGAGGTCCCTGTGAATGAGAGCCTTTGGTTTCATGCCATGGAGATAGGAGACCCCTTGAGAACACTGCAGGCACCAGCTCATGGCATGAGATGCAGTGTAGTGAGGGAGGGGCTCTGCACCGTGCAGCACTGTCAAACACAGAACACAGTCATAAACACAACCACACCTACATGCAAAATCATTCACACACCACAGCAAAAATGCTACTTGTGGAATATGACAGAAACTGAAGCACTTGCTACTGTAAGTATGGAATTAGGAATCCATTTTTGATTTTTATAATATTTGTACAGCGGTCCATAGATTCAATAGCCATGTGAATATTGAAACAATAAACACACAGATTGCATAATGCTATCAGTTCTTTGTGCACGTCTGGGTCATTGTACTGAAGGTTTTTTTCACTAAAATTTCAGTAAATTCCAGAACAGAACATACATTATTATAATCTGATCTGTCCAACTACAACAACTGATGACGCATTGTTTAAGTGACAACTAAATATCATTTTATAAATCTTCCTATTAAGCCAGACAGCAAATGCATGTTAAATATAATGGAAGAGACTTTTAGGAAGATAACGGATATTTCAAAGAAAGCTTGATGTTTCATCTCAAACAGGTGGTTTATAGCAAGTGTTTATTGGCATTGACAGTTAGTCTCCTTCAGCCATGTCTAGATGTTATTCTTTAAATCACCAAAACATACATATAACTGATGGGTAGGTATGATTAGCATCATTATTGGTGATTTTTTTTTACTGTCAATTTAAAAAGAGTTTACTAAACTTTTAAGATGAGCAGAATCTTTTAATCTAATGACCAATGAATGCTCTTGTCATGCTAACAGAAAGTAAAAGCAGTCCGGAGTAACTTATGGAAAACGTACCATTATACAATGATCCCCCTTCCGCGTATTCCATCACCAAACATACCTGCAGAAAGATTTCCAGAAAAAGATCTTTAGCATTTGACGTACAGGAACTTTTCAAGTAACAACACATTTATTTTTGCAAAGCCATCTATAAAGCTTCCAACACACACATAAGAGTTATGTATTAAGTCTTATACAGACAGACAAATACCAAATTGAACTTCTGATCTACTCTGTCCCACCTGTTTAAACCCACATACAGAATGCAGCAAATTAGAGAGACTTACAGGGTTATTGCAGGAACCATACAACTTCACAATGTTGGGATGATTAACACGAGACAGCTGGCGAAGCTAGAGCAGAGGAAATAAGCAATTCTGTCAATTAAATCTTTTGTCAATCTTTATAAAGGAATTATCCTAGCTGTCATTTAAATCAACATATAAAAAAAATCAATAACATAATTAGCGATGCATTGATTCTTTGGGCTGATACAATACTTTTAACAAACAACTACTGGCCGATACCGATATTTGTCATTTCTTTATTTTCACATTTATCACACATTTTTGTTGTTTACTGATAACTATTAGTAGTTGGCTGATAACTATTATTATAACTATTGCCAGCCAATACCACAGTGCATCTCTAAAAAAAATGAATGTTAGATATTTATGGTTTTGAGATTTGTGAACAAAGAACCTTGTGAACAAAGCGAATCTGAATATGACAATACCTCAACAATGAAGGCATTTCTTTCTGATTCACTTTCTATGGTCTTGATGGCCACATCTCTGCCTCTCCACTTAGCCTTACACACAACACCAAACGCCCCTCTGCCCACCACCTAGAAAACACACCAGAGTTTAATATGACAGCATTTCAACTGCAGATCAACTACAGATCACAACTACACAGTTGTGGAAATGTGAAATAAACAAATTCAACATTTAATTAAACAAATCCAACATTTAAAATCAGGGTTTGGATAAGCCAACATCATACAAAAAATTACATCCAGAAGCATTCAAGTTTAAAGGAGTTTTATAAAGTTTTTATAGTTGTGTTTCATTTAGATGTCAACATGATCTGAGATGTTTCTCCTAAAACTGCTTATGACAGATATAAATAGAAATAAATTAGACAAAATGATTTGGATTTGGGTAAGTTTGATAGGAAATGTTTGAGTTAATGAAAATCCTCAAATAATATTAACTATTGATTGCAGACTTGGCAAATCTGAGCACAGCTGACATTGTTTGAGATCTTATCTGAAACTCTAATGGAAACATTTGTGAGATTTATGTTTTTTTTCTCAAGATAAATATCTGAGACACAGGAGACTTAAGCAACAGTTTCCATTTGCTGTCCATTTAATCTCATTGCTGTCTAGGAGAAATAACTGAGATATTAATAAGAGTTTTCGTTACTATTGAAAGCCCAATGATATCGATCATTAAAAAACAGTCAGAAACATTGTCCAGTGACAAGAACTATTAAAAACCTGAAACGTGTGTAAAATCTGGGGTATGGAGATACATGTCAGGTGTCCCATTGCTAGCAGGGCTATAAAAGGAACGTTTACAAGACATTTCCACAAGCCTGTCAGTGTGTCCTCATTAACTTCACCGCTTATTTAGCGTGTCACTTACCTCTTCGACGTCAATATCAGCATAATCTATCTCCTCAAAAGGGTACACGGGTGGTGTTTCCAGCATATCGGCGGAGGGCATAGACATCGCTAGCTCGCTAGCTAATCATTAACACAAAACAGACTTTAAGGCCTTAAAAAACCTCGGCCATAACATCCGAAAGGTTTCTAGTATATAAATTGCAGTGGCAGCACCTCTCTTCTTGACGCGGTCGGCATTACACAATGATTTGTGTAAAATAAGTCACTTTAAAAACTTGGTTAGCGGCTAACGAGCTAACCTGTCAATCCGTTAGCCAAGCGGCTAAGAGGCTCCGAGCCAGCTTAAAGTATGTTAGACATGCCAAACGACGGTAAAAACCGTCAATTTAACATGGGAATACGCGCCAGGAGTACATTTATAAGCATCCTTTTAACATAAACCCCCTGGTTGTATGTGTGTTAGTGCTAGGCCGCTTTTGGCTCGCAGTGGTGAGGTCGACGGATCTCTCCTCCGCGCAGCGCTCACTCCACACCGCCACCGCCGCTGCGCACATCGGCCTCTCTAAAGCCCAGAAAGTGCTGCTCGATTAAAGCCGCTCTATGTGTCCCTATCACTAGGACAAGACATCCGATCCATCACATGTAGGGCTAGAACTGTAACGCTAATGCCTCCATGGGCTAGTTTGTTTTTCTGTGGGGGTTGTTTAAGCTCCAGGAAGTGTGCGCTCTCTTGTATTGTGCCCCCTCTAGACCGTGCCAGCTGAAACGTCTCCAAGATTCGAGTGAAGCAAGGCCTGCCAAAATTACAACTAGCTGTTAAAAGGTATAGTAGATTCATTTGAATGGAATGTTTATCTTAATATGTGTGCTAATTGCATCAAGTAATGCCAGACTGCTCCGAAGTCTGCGAGAGGTAAAGACGCTTTATTTCATTTGAGCGCTTTTATTTTTACTGGCTACTGTAAACCTGTTCACAGAGTTTAGTTTCCACACCTCTAGATAGTTTTGTTCAGACATTACCAGTGGACTTAATCCATTCCTGGTTTGGAAAATAAAATTGGTTAATAGCTGCATCAAAGTCTCAGTCGTTGTTTCCACAAACAAAAGTTTATTTTTCCCCAAAAACAAGTTTATTGGAAAAATGCAGTGCATTATTGTCATTCCATCTGTCAATGGAAGAATTAGCAATTGTAAAAACACCTATATAAAACAATTTTAACTGCCTCCTGTTTGTACAATGTTGTGCCATCACCTGTTATAACATCAAACTGATCAACAAATCAAATCTGCAGAGCAACCTCATCACATGCCCTCTGTGATCCAAATATAAACCCAGAATTTCAACCATTATTTTGTGACAGCTGAAAATAATACCCCTATTCATCAGTGGAAAAAACAGTGCTGGAAAAACATAAACAACATTCGTTCATATGCAAACAAGCATAGAGATGAAGCAACATTTCCAACAGCGAACTCTGCTCTGCAGGGAACCAGTGACATCAGTAGTTTGACAGTACTACTGGCAGAAAGTTCAGAAGCTGGTTGTTATTTTACCCTAGTGAATATTTTCATGGGCTGTTTATGTTTGATAATCCATTATAAGATACAGTTCATTGTACAAGTTTACCTTTTGGGTTTGTGGGGCATGTTGTCACATACAGTATATGATGTTATTGAATTATCTTCATAGCTCCTCACTCAATAAACACCTTCCAACACAATAAACCAAAGTGGTCACACATAAGCATAATTGTGGTCATACATAAGCATAATTCTGTATATTATTATGAATGTAATCAATTCACTTCTACACAGTATCACTATAATGATGCAGTCATAGTAATTAAGCTAAGCAGATATATTAAATTGTGGGCACATAGGTACCATTTCTGTCCCAGTATAATAATTAGGTTTAATGACAGAGGCAAATGCTCATTAGAATACTCTTCCACTTCGTCTGAAAGTACAAGGGTTGACATATGGTGTGGGATTTGCAATCTGAACAGAGGATATTTGCTTAGTTTGTGTTGCTAGGTTGTCTTCATCCAGGATGCCTTTAGACACAACATTTCCCACATCTGCTTGTTATTTCGTAAGGTTTGGGATCAGACATTATTCTGTTTAACACATGCCTTTCACACATCTGTGCACACTGCTATCAGCCTACCAACAACTGGAAACTATTTTGAGTTTTATTTTGTACTTTATTTCTTTACTTTATTTTGTACATTATTACTTTATACCTCAGTCATGTAAGTTCTCTAAAAGACCAACAGAAACCGCTTGTTTTAAATGAGAAAAACATGTTTTTTCTTGCTTTGTTCTCCCACCACATGGCGGCGCTGGCGCTCTACCCAGCTTACATCACCAGACGGAAGCGCTTCATTACCTTCGCTATGACAAAGTACTGAACCAGGGAAAGAACACAACGTAGGCACATACATACTCTCAATTAGAATACGTATTTTTTTTATTAATTTCCGTATGCCAGTATCAGCACTCTGTTGAAGTGGAAATAATCTTTTGCCTCTAATAAGTTGATTGATTGCATAATGTTTTCTTAGCTGACAAACATTTGTCTTTCGTTTATAGCTTTTCAGATGTCATAAGCTCTTAAGCTAGGCATTATAAATATCCATGTCCCAAATAAGACAAACATTGTTTAATTGGAGTAGGGGTAGGGGGTGCAAGTAAAGGCTCTTCTTTGTAAATATTCATGGAGATCATCATTTGTGTAAGTAGAACAATTCCCATAGCTGCAGCCAGACAAGCAAAACAGAGGAGCATCAGGGGACTGTGGTGCAGTCATTCTGTTAAAGAATTTTAGCGCTATCTAAATGCCCCATTCATTTGCTCTGGATTTATGTGACACTTCAAATAAATCAGCTGAGAAATAAGACCCAACGAGCTGATTAGGAAGTCTCTTGCTGCTGCTGTATCAGTGAGCACCCATACAAAAAGAAACTTGTGTGGAATTGCTTAACTGAATGGCCGTACTGCATTGTTTTTTATACAGCTTAAGCCTGGAGCACATTCAACACATACATACTTTATCTGTACAAATCTCTCTGCTCTATGTCGTCTTGACATACATTAAACCATTAAACAGAAATGAGTTATAAACAATATTATTGTGTTTGACACACACAAATTTGTGGGCCCGTTTTTAAATGCTATAAAGTCATTTAAATCATTATGGCATGTGTTTATAGCAATATGTGCTGGGATTAAAAGAAGTAAAATATGACTAGCATTTTTTTTAGTATATATACCTTTGTGGGCGTTATAGATTCGACAAACATTTATTTAGTAAATTCTGATATTTTACAATGCTTTAAATAATGATATAACCATACATTGTATCACATAATATATTGTTGCTGTTTCACACTGGCATTAGTTATCTGAATGCCTCGTAACAGTATTGGAAAAAATGACCTGTTCTCTCTTCATAAAGCATAATTTAAGACCAGCCTTCCCTGGAGGGTTTTGTGTGGCAGAATTACTGCAGCTGTTCCCAGCTGGAGCCTGGCTGCACAGCCAAAGACACCAACTGCTGAGTACGGGACCAGCTGAGACTGACCTTTCCGAATTGTTCCACTCGAGCCGGGCAACATCGTGCTTGATAAGCAGCGCCAGTCGAGGAGGGGGGTCGTCAGGGGCCGAGACTGTATTGCGGCGAGCCAGCACCTCACGCAGACCACATAGACCCCGGTGATAAAACATCTATTGTCTCTCTCATGTGATAATTTGTCAGACAGAGTTTAAAGAGGATGCATGCAAGCAAAAGGAATGACCTTTTCGGTCTGTTGCGGCTGGCTCATCACCTTAGAAGAGAGCATTAACCTTGAATGCACTGTTTTATATCTGAAACCTTTCCGTTTAAAAAATGGTGACGAAGCTCCATGCAGTATTAATCTGAGACAATGTGGCCAGCGAAAATACTACAGCAGTCATCAGCACAAAACATTTTCTCTTAGGAAATAAAAGTAATTGTGTATAAAAAAAGTGGTGGTTCAAAAACAACCTGAAACCCATAACAACTCTTTAATTGAGAAGTTCCACTGAAAAGTAAAGCCAAAGGCAAAATATTCACATCTGATCTGTGCTGTTAAACATTCCTGTAACTGTATCTCATTGTGATGCAGTAGAAAAGTGAAACAATACACAAAATAATAGCAATTATCTCAGAGCATATAACACTGCATACCAAACAAATGGTATTTGTCTGGTAATGAGCTCTAGAGAGCAGAACTTTACCATTATCAGCAGTGGTACAGAAAGAGGCCTGCTGAATATCTGTGACTCACTGTGTTCTGTTCTTTATGACACACTTTGCTTATTTTTTCCCTTAGTTTCCCTCCATTTGTTATGCAGTGCCTACATCTCATTTCAAAGAGAATCAATCATTTAAGAAAGTGATTTATGCCATGTGGATGCTGTCCAGAGCGCTAGATTAGCTCTTTAAAGCAGTCTCCAGGGATTCAGTCCAGTAAACACTCACTTTCTCTGCGCCCAGAGGTCAGCCATTTTCTTTTTAAAGGGTTATGCATCTCTGAATAAATGACTCTACTTGCCTAGCCTCTCTTCCTCTCTGTATGTTTGCTATGGTAATCATACACAAATGCAACCAACCAAAATCAGTGATAATGTTAAATTAATGTATTAATGTAAGATTACATGCAGTCCAGTTCAGGCTACATAGCACACGTGTGTGAAAATCATTGGTGTAAAAAAAATCCAGGCACTAATGTGCCACTTTCTGCCTTTCTCTGCGACATTCTATCTCTCTCATTATGCTGTCCATCAGACTTGGGCGTGTCAGATTCAGAATGGCCTGAAAAGCATCCTTCTGCCAGGGCCTCGGATTTTGTGGTCACTGGCACTTTATTCAGGCATGGGTCCATTTCTGTGATGAGAAGAGAGCAGCATTCGTAATGAGAGTAAGAGCACTCACCAGAGAAAAGCTGCAATAAAAACAGTGTGGAGAAAAGGACAGTCACGTCTGGCCTTCTGGATAAGAAAGAATAATGTCTGCATCTACAGAGAAACCTTCTGCTATGAGGAGGAAGAGAGAGAGGAAGAATGCTCTCGTACTCCATAGCCTGTCTGGTAGACCAGACAGACAGGGATCAAGGACATTCTTGTTATTTGTGATTTTTCTCTTCTGCTATCTCCTCTCCTGCTTTCTGTAGTGGAATAGAGTGGGAAAAAAGGCAGTCGAGTCAAAAAGATTTTTAAGAACAGCTTTCTGTGGGTCAGGTATGCAGGAAACTGGGGGATTTGGTGGGATTATGGCCAAACTGTCCATACAGCTGAGCACTGCATTTGATGTGTTGCAGGTAAAACTCTTCTTCATAACTTCTTTATAAGAAGAGGCCTTTGGCTTTGTTTTTGGGCGTGACTTGGTAATCAAACTGTTTGTCATGAATCTGATTTAATTATTTGTTTGTTTGTTTGTAGAGGCACCAGTGGCAGTGTTGCCTGTTTCATCAGGAAAGATAATGCAGAACAAAACAAAAAAAAAACAAATTCTTAGAAAACCTTTAAACTTTGACGCTGTTCTGTATATGTGCAAAATCGCCTTATAGTGACTTTCTTCAAAGACGACTTAATTTTCTTTGCGAATATGAGAGAACGTGCACAGAACTCATTCATATGTTAATTTGTAATTGTGTTGAGTTGTGGCCTGTTTTCTTGTGTAGGTGCTGTGTAAATGCATATTCTGCAATTAGCTACCATTAATAGTGTTAATAATTTACTTAAATGGCTAATGATGACTATAACTGGAAATGCACTTCTACTTCCAATTACAATTAATAATTTTCTTTCTTTTTTTAAAGTTTAAAAATTCACTTCATAAACCTAAGCAAGCACCTGTGTCAGTTGGTCATTTCTGGGGTTTCTTCAAAAACTGTTAGCCTGGGCATGATATATTGTTGTATATTGATATATGGGTTCCTTCAGTCTCTTTTTTTATTTTTATGAGCGCATAAATGTCAGAATGTTTCATGTAGGTGCAGCCAATGTAATAGATTAAGGCAGCTTAGTTCTTTGTTAAACTTTAATTGGATTGGGACCTGTGAAAACAGTGTGGAAAGGCAAACAGTTGATTCTTTCATGACCAGGTGTGGACCCCGCTGTATCTTCACCTAAAACCTCAACCCAGTCACTTTGTTAGGTAACAAATCCTATTCCATACCTGTTATTTACAGTCTCTCTCCCTCTGTTTTCTATTTGTTGTTCCCCATCTTGTGAAAAGCATGGTTTTCTTTAAGAACTGTGGGACTGCTTGTTTTTTCTTCTCAAAAAATATTTCATTTCTTAAAATGATGGAGTCAGTGCTGTGTGGGGATATTTGGATTGTTTGTGAGCCTTGGAGTCCCACACTGGAAAAGAGGGTTTGACTATTATTCATTGTTTACCTGCATGGTTCTTGCCAAGGGAGAGATGGCAGCTGTTTGCTTTTTCTTCACTTCAGCACACCATGATGAACTGTGACAGCTGACATCTGAGCAGCCAGTCAAAGAAAGTGCTTGCAATGAGCAGCCTGCTTGCTTGAGAGACACATGCCATCGTATCTCAAATAAAGTTATTCTCCACCTGTCTCTTTCTCTCTCTCTTTCGCTCAGTCTTGCTCTCTCTCGAACACGCGCACAGGCGATGCATTTTCTCTGTGCGCGATTAATGCTGGGGGCGTTCGTCTTAGGTTTGCTTGTTTGTTTGCAAACAAAGGTTTGTGGATAGTACCTAAATTAAAACATGCACTTGATTTGAGTATCTAAGTCAGTTAGCAATGCCTAACACCAGATGCTAACAAAACCCTCAAAGGCGGCAGGCGTAACACTGGGTTTTTAGATGCAGGTGCACAGCATGTGGCTATATGCTAGGACATGCTAAACATCTGTGAAGTAGACAGATAACCTCATCATCCTATGGTGAAAGTACATGTGACACTGATGTAGCCTGTGCCCTGTATTGATGTTTACAGGCCTTTGTTCTTTTAAAATATAAAGGAAGTACTATGGTGGAATTTAGCATCACATTAGGACATTAGGAGAACGTCCAAATTATTTGTACCAAACCAGTGACTGAGATTTTGTCACAGCAAATACATTGGCCAAGATGAATAAAAGTTTTTCTTTGCTAAAAGTTAAAATACAGTCAATAGTCGCTACTCGCATGAATGTTCAAAAATTACTCACGTAGAACCCTGTAATAAGCTTTCAACTCTGCCGAGCGTAAACGCCTAGAGAGGTCTCCTCAGAAACAAGTTTGTAGTGACATGGAAAATTAATAAAGGAAATTGAGATTCATTTATACCTGTCAGCATTTGCGTACACATCAGCAAATCTGCCAAGCAAAGGTCAAAGAAAGGGAATGCTGTTGTGTGGGGGGGCGAAGCCTGTTCTAAACTGCTTATTTTTTTCCTCACCTGGATACATCATTGTCTGTATGGCAGGTGTGCTGCAAATTCCCCCCAACCCTCGTATACACAAGCCATAAATCAGCTGGTTTAAAAGAAGCTGTCAGATCTATAGCATGTGGGGTCTGTAACAAAGTCAATATATTACTCATGAAATTACATTTCCCTTTCAAACGTAAAGAAACATGACTGTGATAACTGAACAAAGAGCAAATCGATTGAGCTACTGTGCTCTATTTGCTTTTGAAAAATGTATGATGGCTTTTATCAGCGATTCACCCTGTGTGAAAAACAAGTTCTGCTATGTTTGAAGTTTTATTTTTTCACCTGCAACAGAGGCTATAGCAGAGCTTCAATGAGCTCCATAACTAAATGGATAAGGTCTTGAAATGTATAATGATGTTTTATAACATTTGGGAGGGGGGGCCTTTGTTTTACAGAACAGTAGACAGGAAAATTGGGAAAAGTGAAGAGGAAACAGGATCAGGATATGATCCAGGCCAATTTTGAACCAGTGTCCCCCTAAGACAGCAGCTTAGGTCATGAGTGAGTGCGTTACCTTCTGCTCAGAAGTTCTGACAAAATAGTTTTAGTTAAACAAATGAAACTTTTGACTCTTTTCCATCAATTTCCTTTTTGTAGCTGTTTGAGACAGAGCTCTGTTCAGTTTCTTGTGTTTTCAACTATGCCGGGCTTTGTCACTTGAACCCACGCACACACTGAAAAGGCAAGCGGCATCCCTGAGCAAACGGCTCACTGGAGGACAGCAGTATTTTGTGATGACCCTTTCTCTAATTTACTTGTTCCAAATGGCTGACATAATTCTCACTTTTAAAATGCCAATACATAACACAAGCAGCTGCGGGGCACAATCTCTCTAAAATGCTAAAGTCTCTAAATCTCTCTCGCCCTTTTTCTCTTTACCCTCATTTCTTCTTTGCCAATTTAATTAGCTTGAATTTTCCATTACACACAGGTTCAATCACATCAGTGAACCTGGTAGGCAACTAATTGATTTGGAGAGTGCAGCTAGCTCGCTGCTGATTCTCCAGAAGATCCCAAGATTGTCTGGAGACTAAGGACAGAGTAATTTGGTCAAAAAGCTGTTTTTGTATTAGATTAGGCCAATGAATCTCATTTAGAACAAAGGGAGCTGCGGCTTGAACCTCCCCAGGGTTTTACATGTGCTGGCGTTGACACATAAACCTGACAGACAGGCGGTGTTGCGGCAATATGGCCTCTTCATCAGCTTTAGATCCCACCCTGCTGCTAACGGAAAATAAATGTCAATTAGCACAGATGGATCTGTGAAGGGCTTTATCCCGAAAGCATCTTCAGGCCGCACTCCTGAGAGCTTTACTTTAATTCCAGACAATTTTTGTCATCTCCTTGAAGTACAACCTAGAGAGACAGAAGTCGTTTTCAATGGTGAAACTGTGTGAAAATTCCAATATGTTTGTTTTAAAAAAGATTAACTGAAAAATGAGGAAAATTTTATTTTCTTTCAAGAAAATTAGCAATTTTCTTGAGGAGGAATAAGAATTGCTGTGGAGTTTTTGTTATGTTTGGAACCAATCCCTTAAAAATGATGTGAATCAACTAAAAACTACTGGATAAACTGCATTTTTTAAAATAGGATTTTCAATAAATATATACTAATATTATTATTATAATATTATTTTTTCAGCATCCTTTAGGATTTTGTTCCAGATTATAGAACCAATAGGAATCTTCTACACGTTCCCTGACAGTTATTTGTTAGCATCTCTGACTGACAGGCAGTGTCTGAGACTTGCTATATTACATGTGTTTTTGCGAGGCAACCCCGAAAAGTAACTTCTCTTCACGTTCATCAGTGATGACGACAAGCAGATTGACTGGCTGCCATCTTTGCTGATGATTTCATCCTTAGGATTCTTGGACGGCGTATTACTGAAATATATTCTGCTGTGGGGGCCTGTCCAGGAAGCTTGTCAGTCACTCTGGATTTTGCATTTAGACAGATGTGGAACATCACAATCAAACAATGCAACAATCAATCACACCTCAGCACAAATGAAGCAGAGAATTCCTCTTGCATTAAACAGTGCTTGGCTATGCAGGAAGTGTTTTTGTATCATTGCTGCTTTTGAACACATAACAATACATGTCTTGATGGCATGAAAAGATTTGGCTGTGAATAAGGCTACAAGATAACACTCAAATCATTTTTGAGTGTTTTTCCTTCCACATTTGCAAAGGCTGTTTATTTAGACTGAAACGATTGCAAATGCCGAAACAGAAAGAGAGAAATTAACAAATGGCCATGTGTCATTTATGCCAGGCATATTTACAATATACTATATTTTAGTGTATTTATCAGGTGTATTTTTCATATTAAACTCTATTAAACAGCCATAAAAATGTTTCCAGACTTTGTGTAATATGTGGAGCCAATACAACAGAATCACTTTAACCCTAAATAAAGCAAAAGAATGTCAGCTAGAAAGTAATGTGCCTAAGTGATCGTTTTCCAAGCATTGCGATTGTTTTTGGTAAAAACAAGAATCCAAAAGCAAAATCAACAGTTGGAGCTCATGTAGAAAAAAGATTATAAATGTCTTAAAGTGATTATGCTCATAATTAGAGACACTATAATCACAAAAACACACCAGAACAGAGAAAACAAAGCTCAGGAGTTTATGCTTACACCTTAATGTGACATGCACGTCATATAGTTTACTGACGGTGAGAAACACTGGGATAGATATTTAGGTTCATTTTTGACAAAATGAATGAGGCAGGCTTACTGTAGAACTGGCCAACAGGTGTGTACACAGGAAGGGCTTACCAAATAATAACAGTAATAATAATTAAATATGAGTGGCAAGGTTGGGTTTATGTATATTATATTGCATTGCATTACATTACATTACATTATATTATAAAAATATTTTAGTTAGTTGAAATATAAAAGTAATATAAAAAATATATAAAAAATAAAAGTTAATAAAAGTTAGTTGAGTGCTCCCATTATGTCATTTGTCTGACAGCCAAGATAAATGTTTCATACCTCTGGACATTCCAACCATATTTTTGTTACACATACATTATAAAACATACTCCCCTAGAAACAGCAGAGTGGTAGGTGATAATAACCTGTGGGGTTGATACTGGTATCCCTCGGTAATACTATGCATTAAAGTCTAGCAAGAATGTGCAATGGTTTGCAGCTTTAGCTGCTATTCTGCTAAGAGGAACCCAGAAACAGGTATTGCATCTTTTCAGGTTTCAAAACTCCCATTAATTTCTGTCTGTATGTTTCTGCTTAGGAAATAAGAAATACAAATTGCTTGTTCAAATTTTCATTTATCTCTCAGACTTTCAGATTTTACCTCATGAAACCTGGTATGTGAAATAGATGTAGTTTACTGATGTTATTACCTATAACTACCAAAGTTTTAGCACAGTTAGGGTCAAAATAAAGTTTAAAGGTGTGAAAGAAACAAACTTATGGGATTAGATCAAAAATGTAGAAAAAACTGGTTTAAATCTAAATCATAAAACATAACCCTGCCTTTGTCCTGCCCATTGGCTGAGGTAAAAATAGAAAAAAGCACCATCAAGGCAGCTGCCCTTTTTGTTATGTTTTAAATTTCAAAGCACTGAAACACTTCTCATTATATTGGCAATAGGTGAGTGACAGAATTAGAGAAGAAGAGAGTCGAAGAGATAAATGGAGCTAAAGAGCCGCCACATCCAGGCTGAGGTCTGCTGAACAGACATGAAAGACAGTAACTGAAGTGGAGGTTTCAAATGGTCAAAAATTGGAGACCCCAGCATCTAATGGCTGTTTCAGTTCATCTCATCTTTAACAATAGCATTTTCGGCCGTCACACTTCTAAATAGACATTAAATGTGTTCAAATAGTGCTGCGTTGTACTTAAATAAAGTCTGGCAAAATTTATGTTAAGCTTTTAACATATAAATCAGGTGGTAAACAGAATTTTCCAGCAGTCCCTGCAAAGTGTGTACTCTGCTCTGTTCTCCTTTGCCAAGCAAAAGGGCTGTATGAATGGGGATTGCTGTTTGACTTAAAACCTGATTTTTGCATTGGCACCAATATCTACATTTTTACAATAGTGAATCAGGTGCTAAAACAATGCAGAGAGTGCAAGCAAATACACAACCCCATCAATGGTATGCAATTCATTCTTAGTGAATCCCTCATTAATATTTCCAACAGTCATGAAGATTCGTGTTATCTGGTGAAGAGACACATCCTTTCTTGCATCAGTATCATTACTTAGAGGATCACAAAACACTAAGAACAAAATCCAGCCTGTCAGATTACTGCTCAAAGTGGTATTTTGCTGGGTGATGATTTGTAGAAGGTGACAGAATGACGACAATGTTTAGGACCTGACTCCTGACACACTAAATGATGTCATGCCTAAAGACAAATCAAACCTGAAAGCCTGGTACCACAGACGCCATTTAAAGACTCTCTTACCGCATCAACTTTTTTTAGCCAATACAGAACCATTTACAAATCTGTGTGCTTTGAATAATGGAGGTTGAGCCAAAGTTAAAGC
>JAZGTJ010001119.1:0-64679 GCA_036877575.1 Botia almorhae | reverse complement strand
TCACCCGGCTACATCAGATGCATTACTGCTGTACGTCACCCGGCTACATCAGATGCATTACTGCTGTACGTCACCCGGCTACATCAGATGCATTACTGCTGTATTTTCCTGCAGCACTTGAAGGAAACGATCACAATAATTAGACACCAGTGGGGACATTTTGCACATGGGCTTCATCTGTGGGGAGAGGAGCTTACAAACATATGCCTGGCTTCAGCTGCTCCCTTCTTCAGAGTCTCTCTGCAGCTGATTTACTGGAACATCACCACCACTGAGACACAATTCTCAAGACACAGCTAATGAAGGACAGCAACTTATGTATTTCATGTAGAAAGAAAAGTGAAGGCTTACAAGGTCAGGTTATAAAACAGACAAAGGCAAAATAAGGCAGGAGCTTTCTTTTGGTCTTTTGGTTAACTGAGTGATGAGAGAATTTCTCTTTTGGGTGCACTGTTTCTTTAGGAAAAATTAAACAGAATAAGATCTTTAGGAGTCTCACTATCTCCTGAGATCTTGTCTTGTAATCCTGCCCACATTGCCTGCATGTGAATACTGCTGCTTGGAGTGACATACAGCTATTCAGCACAACTGACTTGTACTTGAACCACACCGGTACAATAGAGGTATCCAAGTAACTAAGCAACTGTTGTCAGGTTCGAAACTCCTACTACAAACGCATTATATCAACTTTTCATATCTAAAATCTAAACTTAAAAACAGAAAACACAAAAACATGTACAAACATAAGATGACATGCATACTGTGTGTCCGCCCGTAAAAGCTTATAAATATTTAAAGATTCTCAGTTTAAGTGTTGCTTGTAAGCTGCTATGTAACAACGTCCTTGTGGGACGCATAATATCCATATCAGAGAAGGACACTATGTAGGCTGGACTTCATTTGGGTAAGGGTGCACTCTTAACAGAGAAATGTTGCTGAGAAACAAAAGGCAGTTTCAATACATTTAGGAATGTCACGAGGAATGAAAGGGTCTTGTTTACAGAGCATCATTTCACCACATGAATGGTTTCCGTGGAAACAGCCACACGACTGGCTTCTAACCCACCATAAATGAACAAATAAAACATCAGTCATTTAGTCATTGATACATTTAATAAAATATTCTGTCTATTTATGTGCACTTAAAACACACACACTGAACGGTACAATTACAAAGTAAACTATTTATTTCCTTATATTACTATTTATGTATGTATGCTCGTAACTCGATGAGAATTAAAGGATACGTCCACCCCAAAATGAAAATATCCTAATAATGTACTCACCCCTATGTTGTCCAAGATGTTTATCTTTCTTTCGTCAGTCAAAAAGAAATTAAGGTTCCTGAGGAAAACAGTCCAGGACTTTTCTCCATCTAATGCAATTCAACAGGGTTCATCGTTTAAAAAGTCTAAAATCAAATTTTAATGCAGCTTTAAAAGATGTAGACAACCAGGATACACGCACGAACAAACCATTTTACACAATAAACTGACAAATACGTGTCATATTTGTTACAACTTGTAACAAATATTACACAACTTTTGAACCGCCCTCCCTCTCCACGCTTGTAAACAGAGAGCGGTTTTTAGTTTTAAACGGTGGCTGGCAAACAGCGCAATAGGAACATAACCGCCACCCTCAGCTCCGGGGTGTGGAAGCGTTTCAATTCTATCATCAGCCCCGTCTCCCTTATAAAACCACATGCAGCAGTTCTTCCGTCCTTAACAACGTGATTACATGAAAATTTTCCGTGAGGATCCGCACACATGTAGTGCAGTGCAATGTCAAAAAACACCACATTGTTCAAAAACAATAAACTGTCAGAGATTCTCCATCCAAATGTGGCTTCTCATAGTTTCAGAATGAAAAACTCATGTTTGTGCAGAAAAGCCAAGCACAAATTTCCCTCGACCTCTGCTGTGTCGTCTACATACAATGCGTGTAGAAAACATTTAAAGTGTAAACCACAATTTCATTTTAAACGCAGTTCTGAATGTTCAATGGCAGAGCAAAAGCATTTGTTTAGTGAAAGTGACATACTGGGGTTGGACAATGAAACTGAAACACTGCCCAATTTAGTGTTGAAGGTTTCATGGCTAAATTTGACCAGCCTGGTGGCCAATCTTCATTGATTGCACATTCCACCAGTAAGAGCAGAGTGTGAAGGTTTAATTAGCAGAGTAATAGCCCAGTTTTGCTTAAAATATTGCAATGCACACAACATTATGGGTGACATATCAGAATTCAAGAGGACAAATTGTTGGTGCTCGTCTCGCTGGCGCATCTGTGACTAAGACAGCAAGTCTTTGTGATGTATCAAGAGCCACGGTATCCAGGGTAATGTCAGCATACAGTCAAGAAGGACGAACCACATCCAACAGGAGTAACTGTGGACGCAAGAGGAAGCTGTCTGAAAGGGATGTCCGGGTGCTAACCCGGACTGTATTCAAAAAACATAAAACCACACCTGCACTCTCCTGTTTCCACTGAAACGGTCCGTCAGGAGCTCCACAGGGTCAATGTACATGGCCGAGCTGCTATAGACAAACCTTTAGTCACTCGTGCCAATTCCAAACGTCAGTTTTAATGGTGCCAGCAGTGAAAATCTTGGGCTGTGGACAATGTGAAACATGTATTGTTCTCTGATGAGTCCACCTTCACTGTCTTTCCCACATCCGGGAGAGTTACGGTGTGGAGAAGCCCCAAAGAAGCGTACCACCCAGACTGTTGCATGCCCAGAGTGAAGCATGGGGGTGGATCAGTGATGGTTTGGGCTGCAATATCATGGCATTCCCAAGACCCAATACTTGTGCTAGATGGGCGCGTCACTGCCAAGGACTACAGAACCATCCTGGAGGACCAAAGTTTAGTGTCAACAACTGAAACAGTCTGTCATGGAGAACGAAACCTAAAATGTTTGACCTTTTCACTACCAATTTACCTGAGAGAAATTAATTCTGACATTTGTTGTCTGTATAAAAACATTACACCAGGATCACATATGATAGTAAACAGTCATATAAACAGAGAACCACACAGTGGATCTCTTTTAATACACAAATGTTTATTTAGCCAAACTAAGCAACATTTGAACAAGAACAGATGCGTGACTGAGCAAAAGAGCAACTTATTTAAAAGATTCACTTAAGGGTTATCCCTCATCATACCTGCTACCAGCTTTATTGTCACTGTGCCTGGAGCCATGCTGTTAAAACTGAAGTCTAATCAAGAGACTTAAAGCTTTTAACTTTCTGTTCTTTAATAAGAAATTCATTTTTACCCCCAGAATTTGTCACTGATTGTAATCTATCAGCGAACATAAAAAATGGACCAAGTCCTATAAACCATGAGGGAGACACAATAGGAGAAGTGCATATGTAAGGGTAGATATTCACAGGAAGTAATCAAGCTCATAACGAACATATGAGTTCTTTTCGTCGTTGTAAAAAAGAGGATAGTGTGCAATCACAAGTCTGTTTCCCTCAGCAGTCAGACTTCAACCGGCAGAAAAGAAGCCTAGAAAATTTCTCTTTACCATTAGTAACACTTTGGAAAGGATTTAAACTCACACACACAATAGCATACCACCTGTTCTGCTGCTGTCACTTATTTATAAACAAAACAGGGCGAAAAACCTAGCAGTCAGACAGAATCAATGTAGAATTAAAGCAATATGAAGTTACTGTGCATGTTTCAGTCAGAGAGACTGAACAAGGGGAATTCTCATACATGAACTTGATGTAAAAATCTAAAATTAATTACTTCAAATGCACGTGTGCAGACCCGTGGACCTGGCCTTAAAAGCAATTTGAAATGAGAAGGGAGGGTATGACAAGTTGTAAAAATAATCTTTGAGGCACTTAAAAAAAACATTACTATCATAAAAGTGAGCAGTTTTGTGGTGGTATCTCCAATAGCCCCTCTGGCCTCACACCAGAAAAACCACCAACTATGGTCTTGCTTTATCTGATCAACACGTTTCTTTTGCTGACCGTAACCTACACAGGACGAGTTGCTGCACCCTTAGGAGTGTGCAGACAGGACTGGCAAAGCAGTACTGCTGTAGGAGAGAAATTAAGGACAGTTAGTATGGGCCTGTGGAATCTTGGTACACAGATTCTTCAATAGATATATCTCTATTTTATGACCATAAAACAGAAATTTATATATACAACAGTTTGTTAATGATTTGTCTGTCTGGGACTACATGCAAGATTTGCCTGAACCAGAAACAATTCCCTTTCATAATCTGAATCTTACCGATTCAGTTTTAAGAGTGCAGCCTGTTTAAATGTATATTCTGACCTCACTAGACTCCAATCTAATGTATGCCGGTGTTTAATAGATCTGCAGGTGTAATGATAAATAAATGTCTAATAGAAAATAAGCTTTCATTTGCCTTGAAAACCAGCTTGTGATTGTAAAGTTCATCCACATGTGGCTTAAGTTATTACTATCTCTAGTTTCACTGGTTTCATACCGGCAGTTTACTGATACATTGACTGTGGGTGTCATGGTGTCTAACAGTGTTGTCATGTAAATAAGTTAATTTTATTAAAGAACAAGAGAAAATGTAACAGTTTAGGCTCTCCAGGGCCAGTACCTGCACAACAACAGTATGATGTCCTTAGTAATAACTTAAGCCACATGAGTCAATAACTTATGTGCAATTGTATAGTTTGTATATTTTATTGTGGTTGTTTTATTTCTATAGATTTATTCAGATTTATTTAGACTTATTCCATTTTTTTACTTAAATTTTATACTGTTTTGTGTCTCTGTGTTTTTGTGTGTTATGGCAGTCACTACGTAAGCAATTTCCGGCGGGATCAATAAAGTTTTCTGATTCTGATGCAACCTCCAACGCTAATAAACCAATGTTTATACCTCAAAGTGTCTGACTGTGCAGCCTAGCTATTGCTTCATAACAATTCTTCTGTCCAAGCAGACTTGTGGACGAATCCTCATCGTCATCCTGAAATCAAACAGCTATACTTAAAAACTCCACCAATAACGCACACATGCAAACTATGACTGATATATGCACTATATAGACTCTGGAAGCATTATGACATCATTCACCTCTTGCTCATTCGCGTCAATTGATGCAATTGATGTCACATATCCAGCAAAGCGGCTGTCACTGCCTCCATAGATCTCCTGGTCATAATATCCTGTGGAATCCAGGCCAACTCCCTGCTCATCTCCCTCTAGCAGGGCAGCTTTCATGCCCTGGATTTCCAGGATCTGAGCCTCAATGTCTAAAAACAACACAAAAAACAGGGATTCAAACCCCAAACCTACATTTAAACTGCTTATAACTGTTGCTATGACCCTTGTGCACCTGCATTACTACCAGGAATCATCAGGTGACCCACTGTATGTAATATGTTGCCTATGCAGATTATTTATCAAACAGCAACGCAAAAAAATGTAAACACTTCAATTTTTATTAGGGTGACAGAAAAAAAACTTTACACGACCATACTAAACTCGAAAATGAATACCACCCAATTCTACAAAGCTAAACACCACATACAACTTCAGACTTGAAAACAGTATCCACATAATGGGAACCATGTACGTATATTTCTCAATAACGCCACTTCATTAGACTACAAATGAATGGGTAAATTCACGTACAACATATACCAACAACAAATGAGAGATACAAAAACATTCAAAATGTAAACATACCTTCATGTGTTTTGGCGATCTTCGCCATTTTTGCGCTGCTGTGCAAATGTCTGAAGTTCTTGTGTAGCCCTTTATAAAGCTGACAAGTCCTTCCAAAAGGCCACAACAAACGGTGTATTGTCAACATTAATCAGTGATGTAATAACAAGCAGTGAATGTGAGCATCGTTTAGCTGTAACAAAAACGTTAATAGAGGTTTCAAGGAAACAAAGATGACTTTCTTTATCATTTTACACACATATGTGTGTTTTTACATTGTGTCCTTAAACAGATTTGGCTGTACCCGTTACTAACTAACTAGCTACTAACTACAGGTCGCGCGGTCCGGTCAACCCAATCCTGCAATAGAGGACCAAGAAGAACAGTCTCGTCCAATGAGACACTTGGGCGGGTCCTAGAGAAGGCTGGTCCTCGCGACGGGGAATGCAGCTCTTCACGGGAGGCGGAGGGGAGTAGAAGTGAAGATGGCGAGAGGCTCTCGGTGTTTGAGGACAGCGGTAGCGGAGTGTATCCGATACTTACCGTCCACAGCCAGGCGTGAAACACCGGGCAGGAATGGAGTGAGGTAATTCACGTCTGGTGAATTAAGTTTCGTAACATCTCTGCGCTGTTATAAGATCGACCTGATTAGTGAAGGCACTGGCGAACCGCTGTCGTTATTTGGACGATGGATTCGCTTTTGTAAGTGTACCAAATGTAAGGCAAGCTGGGCTGATATTATGTTAATAAAGCCATCCTTTGTTTTCAAAATTCACCGAAGCCCATTTCAGTTAAAACCCCTAAAACTTCAGATGGGAGGGAAAGAAGGAGTTACATAACTGGTTGCCAGATGTAAATGGCCCACTGTACATTAGACCTTTGTCAGTTTTGGAAAACTGCATAAGCAGATTAAAGCATTTACTGCTTGGCTGCAACTAAGCTATATCTATGTTCAGAATAAAACTCCGCTTTTTAAATGACGTAACGTAGTTGCAACAAAAAAGAAAATTTGTTGGCTACCCTCAGGTAACCATATATTAATTGCAAATAATGATTTTAGTGGCTATTCACATCAAACACCTTTGCAGGTATAAGTTTGATTTGAAACAAGCTGTTACAGAGGTGTGTTATGTATGTGACGTCATACTTCGGACTGTGACGTTACACTGTGCTAAACTGATGTGCTGTGCTCGTACCAAATGCAACCAGGTGCTGTAACGGTTTGGCATGAGGCCATGTCACGTCTCTGATGTTTACTGTTCTGTCTTGCCTTACTGCCACAGTTACACTATGCTTGTCGGCAGGCTTGCTCCAGCATGAATGAATGAGATACTGCCATTTATGAGTCCCATCCCCTTATTTTTATTTTTCCTGATCTGACGTCACCCTGTCCTGTATTTCAGTGTTAAACTGAGGACAGATGAGCATGACAAATATCTTTAAATATGGTTCCCCCCACACAATTGCATAACTTCACTAATTTGATGTGGCTCACATTGCACTCTAGATTAACCAGTGAGTTCCAAATGAGACTTTTTTAATAAAGAAAATCTTTGCACACCGCATGTATTATGGGCTGCTTGTGTGGTCTGATTTGTAAAAGACTGGTTGCCCATCACAACTGAAAGCCTTTATAAGCTTTCCAAGTATTGAGTTTGGATTTGGGCTATAGAGTAGCTGTTTCTCCAGTCTTAATCCACCAGTCTTTGTCTGAATGTAAGTCTCTTATTGTTATTTACACACAGGAATGTATGTCTTAAGTTCTGTCTATTCAATCATTGCATGTCTACAAAGTCTCTGCAGTGGTATTGAGTATTACTGAGTGACACTTTTACCCTGTTTTCTAAATAGATATCTGTCTTCATGTGGGATTCTGATGACCAGGGCTCTGCCCCTCTTCAGGTCTGTATCAGGACAAGCTCCAGCCAGGAGCTTTTTCAACCTCTCAGAGTCCTTCAACAGGAGGAAAGAGTATTCCGAAAGACGCATCATTGGGTACGTTCCCAATCATGTTAGAGATAATGCATGTTCTGTTTTTGTTTTATTGATGTCCGTGATTACTTTAGCCCTGGTGTGAATTTTACCACTGTGTCAGATTGTGTTGCCACTTTCTCATCTGTTGAGTCACAATAGACTTTGTGTAAAGAGAATTGACTGTAAACAAACAGTGTTTGACTTTTCTTTAATCTTGATTAATTTCTGCTTCTATTACATGACTTCTTATTAATGTACAGAGACCATACGCCTGTAAGTAATCTGTGTAATTAAACATTCAGTTGTTGTCACTGTATTTCAATGGCTAACAATCTTCTCTGTGGTTTGAAGGTACTCCATGCAGGAGATGTATGATGTTGTGGTCAGAGTGGAGGACTACCTGCTCTTCGTACCCTGGTGTAAGCGCTCGGATGTTATATTCCGACGCTCTGGATTTTGTAAGGCCAAGATGACCGTGGGCTTCCCTCCAGTTGTAGAAATGTACACTTCCCTCATTACTACAGTTCGTCCTCATTTGGTCAAGGTAGGCAATACGATGTATTGTTATCGTACTTTGGTCAGTTTTGATACTTATATTGGGAAATACAGAGAGTCTGCTGTATTATTAAATGATTCAGTGGCATTTACAGTTTGAAGTTGCAGAAGGATTAATCTAGCCTGTAGCATATATGTCATTTGTGTGTATTTCTGTTTTTTGATTTTAAGGCAGCGTGTTCTGATGGGAAACTTTTCAATCACCTGGAGACGGTGTGGCGCTTCAGTCCTGGTCTTCCTGGTTACCCTCGTACCTGCACCCTTGACTTCGCTGTGAGTACTGAAGTGCTGCAAAAGATGAGTCGTTTTCCAGCCTTACATGAAGCTGGACTGACCCTAGAAAATCTTAATGTGCATTTATGTTCTTTTAACAAATCTCGTTCCACAAAACCAGCAAGTTCTGACTGCCTTTGTCTGTCTGTCTGTCTGTCTGTTTCCAGATTTCCTTTGAGTTCCGCTCTCTCCTGCATGCTCAGCTGGCCACTATCTTCTTTGACGAGGTGGTGAAACAGATGGTTTCAGCCTTCGAGTGGCGAGCATGCAAGCTGTACGGACCTGAGACACAGATCCCTCGTGAACTCATGTTCCACGAGGTCCACCACACGTAGTTTATTCCACACCTTCAGACTGATAGAGGGAGTTCAGGGAAAGAGAAGTTTTATTAAAGTGTTTATTTAATTAGAGTATAATGAGAACAGTCGAGAGTGAGAAACTCTGTGCCTGATTATTGTCAGTTCCTGGTCCAAACACATCAGTGATTGTAAGTTTTTTATGCTAAGAAACATGTGGCTTGATTGTGCTCGGGTGAGTCTCGCCCCACTACCTCGCCTGCAGAGACCGAGTGCTTACAGCGTATCAAGACTGCGAGAGGGAAACTGGTCTGTTGCAGTCTCACAGATGATCGCAACAAAGCTTTAAGAAAAAAATCAAAGGTCAAAAAAGAACATGTCTCTCTCACCATACTGCCTTATAAAAATTAGTGTATGATTGCCAAATGAGGGATAGAGAAGTTAGTTTTGGTGTCGGCGCTGTAATGCGTTTTTAAATTGTACATGATTTTTTACCCATCAAAGACTGCTGTTGTCTCTCAGAGTTGTGCAATTTATTTGGATTGTGATATTTTTATCAGATCATTTCTACAATATCAGATCAACAGTATTTACTGCTGGAAATAGAGTTGACTGTCCTAGAGCTAATCAGATCACCACAAACTTTTCAAGACTGCAGTTCCACACCATGTGTTCTTCCTGTGCTTACCGCCTGTGTACAGACTGTTACATATTATTTATCATTATCTTAAAAACATGTTTGCATAGTCATCCTATATTTATGTTGGTTATGAGGAAAACACCTATACAAGACCACAGACTTATATGTAGTGCACAATTCAACTGCAAAGAATTTAGTTTGTTTCTTCCTGTTTGTTTTTAGGATATTGTTTTAATGAGCGTGTTGTGGGTGAAGAAATATCCTGTCTGCATGTTTATAAACTATTTTTATATGTAAAAGCAAGCCTGTTAAATCTCTTTAGTCTTAAGTATGACTGGTATGACAGTAGTTTCACTGCAGTGTGCTGTCTGTTTTTTTTAAATAGTATGTGAAACAGTTTGCATTATACAAGACGTGTTCAACTTGAAGGTATCATTGAATGAAATCAAAGTATCGCAGGAACGACTCAAAGGCAGTCAGTTCCGTAAGCTTTCAATTTGCTCTGGAAGTACTTTGATGTCATTTGACGATAGCTTGGCGGAGTACCGCTTAACACACATTTTATGTTAAGGTGCAGTGCATATACAATTTTTTAACATTTCTATCCATATAAATGAGTTGAAAAAGGGATGTTGCAGGTATTTGCTCTTCCAGTTAATTCATCACACTGAAAGCACTTTGAATTATTTGAATTATAGAGATACATGATCTCACAAAGTGCTCCGCTATCCACTACACATTTCAGCAAACGCAGGTCATGTGAGTATTCCACGCATACAGAAAAACTGTATATTGCAGAAATAGTTCTAGTATGCTAGTGTGCTATTATGAATATAGCTTTTGTAAGTGTTTTATTGCAAAGTAACATTTAATTTCAGATTAAACATTATTCAGTATAACATCATGTATATCATTAGGCCAAACAACCACACAACTCATTGCAAACATTTAATTTTATTAAATAAAAATTACAGTAATTAGTCCATGACTACATTTGTATAAACACTGTCTGAATGATCATTGTTACACATCTGTAAAGAATGTACAAAAAATCAGTTTAAAAAAAACACTTCTCACAGTAAGATGTTCAGAACTAATTCACATGAGTTGTTCTGTATCAACTATATTGTTGGACATGGTGTTGTAAGGCTGTTTAAAAACCCTAACCAAAAGATCCTCAATCCCCGATCAGATTAAGACATGAAACCAAGAATACGTTTCTTCCATCTGATATCCAAGTATTCTGTTCACTGATCTGTTCTTGCTTTATAAAGTAACAAAAAAAGTTGTCCTTAAATAAAATTTACTTTATAGGAAATAAACAGTGTACAAAACAAATGAACTGATCAATGAAAAGGAATTCTTCTCCTGACACATTTTTGCATATGAAGGCAGAAACTAACCTGAACATTTGGTTTTTAAAGCCCCTACAGATATGCACAATGACAAATGCATTCAAACACTGCAGAGTAAAAAAATGCAATTTTCAGATGCGCTTTTCCATTTTGCATTTGGATGGAAACAAGCAGAATGTTGACGAATCAAGCAGAGATGCATTATCTGCAGCCTGTTTTTGAGGAGTCACATCTTCAGTCGTGAGCAGAAACACGAGATACAGCGAAGGAAGGTTGGCAGATTGTAAGGTTCAGATCTTTGCTCCATGTCAAGACCACTACTTTGTATCAGCAGTTTTCACAAGTTGAAAGAAAGGGTCAAATCACGTCCCCTGCCCACAACTCTTCCTGCAGTCAATCAAGCATGGTTTAGAAGTCCATGTCTCCCATTCCACCCACACCCCCACCTGGCATCTCCTCCTCCTTGGGTATCTCCGTGACAACAGCCTCAGCAGTGAACAGCAGAGATGCGACACCTGCAGCATCCAGTAACGCTGTCCTCACAACCTGCAGAGACAATAATGAATAATTTGTCTTAACAGAGTCAGACATAAAGCTGCAACACCTTTTGGTTCTCTACTGCCACATTCCCACCAAATCAGACCGAACACCTCAAATTATAAATCAATATTTTAAATGTTGGGAATCGGGGTATACGGTAAGGACACTGTTGAACAGTTAATTGTGCTAACGCCAAAATCCTTCACTGTATAACCATTTAAGAAATAAAAACAAACACCTTTGTAGGGTCAATAATTCCTTTTTCAACCATGTTAACATAGTCTCCATTCAGAGCATCATATCCGATTTCTGGAGCACTCTGCAGGATCTTCTCCACCACCAGAGATCCCTCGACTCCTGCGTTCTTAGCAATAGTCATGGCAGGAATTCTCAGAGCTCTGCGAATGATGTCGACCCCTAAAGAGTAAAAAAACAAGCTCAGATCAGTGAAGCTCAAAGCTCCATCATCTACTGTAGACAAGAACTGAGACACAACTTGTTGCTCCTAACAATATTAGCATCATATGGAAATCAGGAGTGTATCCACCTATTTTCTGGTCAGCATTGGCAGGTTTGATGTTGTCCAGGGCTGGGATGCAGCGTAGCAGGGCGCAGCCTCCTCCAAGCACGATTCCCTCCTCCACAGCAGCTCGAGTTGCATTCAGAGCATCAGTAACACGGTCTTTCTTCTCATTCACCTCAACATCACTCGTTCCTCCAACCTAATGGTGATGGTGGAAGACAGTCACACCTGATCTTGATGGTGATCATGATGGTGGAAGACAGTCACACCTGATCTTGTGTTGATCTTATCCAGATTACTGGAGGTCCACAGAGCTGCAGAGTTGAGCTCCAGTCTTCTCCAACACACCTGTCTGGATGTTTCTGTCAGTCGTAAAGATCTTGATCAGCTGCTTCATGATCAAGGTGTGATTCATTAGGACAAGGGAGATAAACTCTGCAGATCTGTGGATCTTGTTGGAGTCTTCTGATCTAAAGTGTCTCTTTTGTCCATTTACTTTATCATCATACCTTAATTACAGCCACTCCATCAGAGAGTTTGGCCAGACGCTCATTGAGTTTCTCTTTCTCATAGTCGCTCTTTGTGTTCTCCAGCTGTTCAGCTATCTCGTTCACGCGTTTCTCGATGGCTGCTGGATCGCCATGTCCTTTGAGGAGCATTGTGTCATCCTTTGTAACAATGACCTCGCCAACCTTGCCAAAGTCATGGGCCTGGATATCTTCAAGAGCCAGAGCCACAGCCTCATCACCAAACACCTACAAAGATTCTTCATTAAATAAGGAAATTCTATGAATGTAAACAACTGAACCTAACCCCACCTAAAGTACCTGTGCAATATTGTAAATAAAAAGAACAGTGATATCTAACTATGGTTTTATCAGCACAGCCCAAGTATTTTATTAACATCATTAACACAGATGAAGAAAGAGCTTTAAACATACTGTGGCACCAGTGGCCACAGCCATATCTTGCAGCTGGTTCTTGCGGTTGTCCCCGAATCCTGGAGCTTTCACTGCAACAACCTGCAGCCCAACCTTTAACCTGTGGATGAGTGTAATGTTGAGCTTTAACCCAGAACCTATAAACCTTTAAATATTTTTGAAGCAAAGCTGAGATACAAGAATTTACTCATCACCCCTTACAAAAGCAATACAATCAAAAATGCTTTTTCAGTTACAACAACTGTGTAAATTATTGTGTTTTAATGAAAACTAAAGTAAATGTTTGTGAGAGATGAGACAGTCATGAGCGCTTCATAGTTATCTATTTTATGTGTTTCTTGACGTTATTCTGATGTTAACTTCAAAAAGGCTTTAATAAGAACCTGTTGAGAACCAAAGTGCTGAGCGCTTCTCCATCCACATCCTCTGCCACGATGACCAGAGGTTTGCGATGCTGGTTGGCGATCTCCAACGCAGACACGATGCTCTGCGCGCTAGAGATCTTCTTCTCACTCAAGAGCAGATAAGCATTCTGAAACTCACACTTCTGACCTACAAACAGAGGAGGAAAGCAGGATGTCATGTCAGCCTATAGATGGAACACATGACCTCTATTTACAAAAAAACACCACCTTACCTTTAGCAGTGTTGATGAAGTAAGGAGAAATGTAGCCACGGTCAAACTTCATTCCCTCAATGATCTCAAGTTCATCATGTAGGGTTTTACCATCCTTCAAACGAGAGAACAGAACCAAACCATCATCCAGCTCTAGTAAACACTAGTAAACACTAGTAAACACTAGTAAACACTAGTAAACACTAGTAAACTTACCTTTACTGTAATAACACCTTTACGTCCTACTTTCTTCATGGCATTAGAAATGATGTTACCAACCTCAGTGTCTCCGTTAGCAGAAATGGTGGCCACCTACACCACAAGAAAAGACACGAGATGTGATTTTTAAATGCCATTAGCTTATTGTCTAAACAGACCATGTCTCACCTGAGCAATTTCCTCTGGTGTCGTGACCGGTTTGGAGTTTATTTTTAGTTCATTGATGACTTTATCCACCGCCATCATAACTCCTCTGCGGATCTCCACCGGATTAGCACCTTTGCTGATGGTGTCAAATCCCTCCTTGGCAACAGCGCGAGCCAGAACCGTGGCTGTGGTGGTGCCGTCTCCAGCCTCCTCGTTAGTGTTGTTGGCCACGTCCTGTACAAGCTTGGCCCCGATGTTTTTATACCTATCCTTCAGGTCAATGCTTTTGGCCACTGTGACACCATCTTTGGTGACTTTGGGGCTCCCCCAGCTCTGCTCGATGATGACGGTGCGTCCCTGAAAAAAAGCAGCATCTCTTTTAAGTTGTGTTTGTACTATGAATGAATGAAAACAGCAACAGAACGCACATGTCCCAGTCAGTTAAGTGTTTCTTTATTTCACCAGCTAAAACCACCTACCGCTCTCCCCCGACTACTTAAACTCAACAGACCTTTGGTCCCATAGTGACAGCCACAGCATCAGTCAACAGGTCAACACCCTGCAGCATGCGGGCCCGGGCATCTGCTCCAAACCTAACATCTTTGGCATACGAGCGGCTCAAGTGTGGTGCCAGCACCCTGCACACCCCCATCCGTCTCATCACACTGGGTAAATGCAGCATATCTAAGAAAAGTCAGTACAAGCAGACCAAGCAAATTAATATTAACATTGTTGCTCTGTTTTTATTCTAATCTTAAAAATCTGGGGAAAAAAATCACTTAGGTTAGGTTTGAGGCACTTCACATGCCAGGTGTAATCTTAAAAATTGGCCAATTCGTTTTTGAAAGACAACATACAAATACTCAGGCACACACAAATTTCTCTTCATCAAATACTCTATGACAGTGGTTCTCTTCTGGGGGGCCACCAGATGGCGCTAGGGGGACAGCATAGAAATTTCTAGTTCAGGATTGTCCTTTATAAAATATTATGTATTTAAAAATAGAAATATTTAAAAATAAAATAATTTATGTTGCGCATTTGTAATATTCAACATCAGAGAAATAAGGCCACAAAGAGAATTGACGTTCCGGCATCGTATAAAGTCCAAAATTCTTAAAGTAAAATCGGGGCACGAAAGGATTCACTTTAAACAAGGAAACTCCTGCTGAAAAAGTTTGAGAACCACTGATCTATGACAACAATAAACATCGGCAGCAAACAGAATGACAAAAACAGAAGCTTCCAAATCACTCTCAAAAAAATGAAAGTGAGGATTTCCCATCAATGTAATCAGTGTTGTGTGAAGGTCACGCGACAAAGGTTTTCCGGAAGGCAGTAAATGAGTATTTGTCTGCACTGCACTAAACGAGTTATTAATCTGTCCTTCTTTACTTGCTGGTCTTCTGTTAAGATATTAAAATGTTCGGGCTGCACTGATAAAAATCTCTTTCTTGAACCTGACACACGCACAGAATGAAGTGAAACGCAGAGAAGAGGAATCAATTAAAGAAATAATAACACCGTGTATTGCATTAACGCCAAGATCTCGAGCTCAGCGGACTCTCTTCTGCTCCACGCGTTTCAGCGCGTCACAAGGTCAAAAGCACTCGCGTGGTGGCCGGGGACTCCCTTCTTCATCTCCATGAATACATAGCTTCATAAAAACATAGCTTCAAAGAAACATAGCTTCTTTGTTTCCGCCAAACCAATCATTGTGGCCCTGACGCAAATAAAATACAGCTAAAGTCTGCTGAGGCCTCGATATCATAAGATTTGGTGTTGTTTGCATGAACTATAATCGTTACTAAATTTAAGAATGAAATTTCTTGGTTGTAATTTGCTAGAGTCACATCATGACACGTAGACATTGCGATCAAGCAGTAAATACGACATGCAGAACAAATCTGATGAGATCAAGTGCAACTAATCTAAAGTCTGTGACTTTAATAATCAATGACAGTATTGTTTACAATGGCAGTACAAATGGACTTGTCTGACAAAACGACATGTCATAACGTTACATTATACATACATGTAAATGATATTAATAGGCCAGTAAAGAGCGTCATGCAGTAAATAATGTTTGTAGGCGTTTATGGATAAGAATAATGCAGTAAGAAACTTACTGTGAGGTGAGTGGAGTGATGCTCGCCCGTCAGTACAGCGGACTGAGTGACAGAAGAACGAGCAACACGTGTCTGTTGTTCATCCGGGTAACCACGCCCCCGCCCCCGCCCCGCCCCGACATCTGACTCAAACACTGTCAATGAAAGCGTCTGTTTAATACTCTTTTTGTACACACAGAGATATACATTGCATGGAATATACATATTCATTTGCATAGTAGAACTTATATTATTGATGTTGATACAAAACACTGTTTTATAATAATACATGTTATTATTTAATTTACTTTATGCTCGTTCCAGGGCGTCAAGTTCGAGAATTTTCCCAGATTCTATTGGAGAAAAAAGTCAAGATTGTGCAATAACAAATTTCGTTGCTGTAGTTTGATAATTTGACAATAATGTAAAAAAATAGTTTTTATCAATGAGAAATTTAACAAATATAATAATTAAATTGACGGTCTATTCTTTACATTTCCGTTGTCGAGGAATATTCCAGATCCAGGACGCGTTCCGTAAGGGTGGCGCATGCGCAGTGTAGTTCTAGACTTCACGTGGGTTGCAGCAGTAAAGTGATCTAGTGTGGTTGTCTTTTACGCTCTTCTGCCAGTTGTGCATTTCATAAAGATCAACTAAAATGGTGAGATATTCATCTAGATACACATTGAGAAGAGAGTTTTAATATTTTATCCTGGTGGATGATTTGTAACAATGCTGTTTTATAATCCTTCAAAAACAGGCAAGGTCATAGTATTATGCGTCAGGTAAATCTAGGAGAATGTCATCTTGTTACTTAATACACCTGAAGTGTGAAGAAAATGATTTACAGTAGGTCAAACGTAATTACGAGGGGTGATTGCACAGAAGTAAATGGTGTGCATTAATGAGGAGGTAATCCTTAGCTAATATGCAAGTCTTAGCGAACATGAGTACAAAGAAAGCTTGCATGTATATGTATTACTAAGATCCGGTTTTATGAAAGTCCGTATCATGATAATAACAGTTAACGTGCACAAAGGTTTTGTTAGGTAGTTGTCAAATTATGCATGGTAAAAGGTAAAAGAATTCTTAAACTCTTGTGAATCAGGTTATCTAGTTATTTAAGTATGGTAGTAGTTAAATTTGGTTAGGTTGAGTCATAGAAAGAAAATACTTTCTTTAACAGCTGCGAAAGTTTTGTGTGTGTTTTATCAGAGTCCCCTCTGATAAATATAGACAAATACCTAATTTCTTTTGCAAACAATTACTGAAAGCATGAATGAATTGACATGAATTCTAGTTGCTGTTAAAACACTCGTCTTGAGTTATATAAGAAGTTCAAGTGAATAATCATGACAGTTCTGCCTTAAGGTTTATCATGTTGTCTGTCCTTTGTCCTTCAGTGGGATGGTAAACCTTTACAAAACTCCCCAGCTTATATCCTCCCCCACATCTGCTCATCATCTCCTATCCCAACAGCCCTCTCTCAGACATGACCTCGTCTTAAGGTCACACGCTCAGGCACCTCTAGTCTTTGAAATGACACTTCAAGTTCTAACGTTTCTGTATATCCTTGAACACGTTCATTTGGTCATAGATCAAATAGTCCATTTAGCACAAGCTGTAAAGGAAAAGACTGAATTGACGCATGCTGTAGGCCTGTATCCCTGCTGCTGGATTTGAGTTGAACGTGTCTTGGCGGTGTTGCAATAAATGCACGTCCTGTCTCTATACTATATTTAACACATCTTTACCCCACAGCAGGCTTTCCGGAGATTTCTTCCCATGTTTGACCGTGTGTTGGTGGAACGGCTAGCTGCGGAAACTGTGACAAAAGGAGGCATCATGATTCCAGAGAAATCTCAGGCCAAAGTTCTGCAGGCTACAGTGGTGGCAGTGGGACCAGGATCCATCAACAAGGCAGTTCTTTATTCTGTTGTATTGTTTTCTCCTATAGTATGTGAGATATAGATTGTATACACTGATGTCTCAAAGTAAAAGATGTCTGTTTTTTAAGGATGGATGCATAACACCTGTCTGTGTCAAAGTTGGAGATAAAGTTTTGCTGCCGGAGTATGGAGGAACTAAAGTTGTTCTTGACGATAAGGTTAGAAGAACTACTTCTGAGTGTACTTTGTGTAGTTCCTGCTATAGGTAATATATACAAGTTAGTTGTATGACAGTAACATGATTTCAATGGCTCTTCTCATGACGCATGTCTGTTTTCTTTTGTAGGACTATTTCCTGTTCCGAGATGGAGATATTCTTGGCAAATATGTGGATTGAAGACTGTCTGGAGATTGATGACTTGTTTCTAAGCCTTCTTTGTCATTCTGGAGTTAAGAGAGAATGGTTCTTTAGTTGGTGTTTTTTCTATGTCATTTGATTGTAAATAAGTATGATCGTGTTCTGTTGAAATAAATTGATCTTGATGTTTTGTCATGTTTTTTCTTTAAAGAAAATGTAGGAGTATGAGGGAATTGCGAGTGAGTGTAGACATGTGGATTTAGATTCCGGATTTGAGTGTTAAGAATTACAGTTATAAAACACTAGCAGCATTCACAATAGGACTTAAATACTATAATTTCTGTAGAAATGTTTTTTCAAATGATTTGTGCAAAAAAGTCATTTTTAATGAATAAGACTCACTGACTTTGTTTAATCATATTGATGATGGGGTGTTTCTGTATAATTTCAGTAAAGAATGTCAGCTGATATGAATACACTTTAATTTCTGGAATTTTTACTAATTGTAGAAATGTATGTGAGCATTCATATGCATTTACTGGATGTTCTAGAAGCTTATTATTGACCAGTTTCTGAGAGAAATGATCCTAATGTGACACGATTTTGAGTTTTTAATTTATTTACATTTATAATGGCATTTATTTGTAATATAAGACATTTTCACAATGCAGAATAAATACATTAAGGTGACACTATACAGTAACCACGAGTGTAGTGTTCACGTAACCTTTTCCACTAACATCTTAACTAGAATGGTTTAAATACTTGTCTGAGCAACATCTAAATTGTTTACTAATTTAAACCCAACAAACTCTCTTATGTTTTACTTGAAATGTAACTTGTTACATCTTATATACATAGATGTTAGTTGATTTGATATTTAATTATCCATTATCAACATCTCTGAAATATAAAATAGATTAAGGTTACCTGACATTTCTTTATTTGTTGAATTCAAATGAAGCTGAACTGACATTTCCTGGGAAGTCAGACCCGACAACTCAATTATAAATCACTATTGTAAACTTGCCGTTGAGAATCAGGGTAAGGAGATGGTTTTGAACACTGACCTGTTATGTACTTGCTCAATAACTGATTTTGTTCAGTTTTAACTCGAGGCAAGTTACGGATTGCAGCTTTAAGAGCGACTCCAGTGCTCATGTCATGTTGATGGTCGCAGCCTGTAGTGTTCGTACGCGTCCACTGGGGGCGCGCTGTCCGTCACTCTAAATCTGTCGAGATGGTCATGGCGGAGGGCACAGCTGTTCTGAGGAGGAATAGACCAGGCACCAAGGCGAAGGTAAAATCAATTGCTGGTACAAATGCTGAGTGTGTTCCCAAAACTGAAACTCGTCCATGCGATATATTCTAACGTGTTAATTAATAAACGACCCATTTTCCTGGGAGCGGAAGCCGCAGCTAGCTAAACTGCCAAGTTAGCAGTTAGCCAAGTAAAACACTCCTATTCTTAAACACAGTGGTTTGTCTGAATACTCGTTTATGATTTTGTTTGTTACGCACAGTTTTGTTATTCTCCTTTACCGACAGTAGGTCAATGTAGGATAAAGATAGCAGCCAGGAGGTGTCTGAAGGTTTGAGTGATTTTGCTATTTGGGTAACAGCAGTCAGTTAGCAGTCGTGTGAAGTACCCGGATGATCACTACAATTAATCATTTAATATTTAAACACATTTAAGTCGATATTAGCCATAATAAACTGTCCAATAAATTAGTGATGTAGCCCTTAGAAAATTACACCGTAGTTTTACTATAGTAACACAAGAGTAGCTAGTAAATTGCATTTACTATTCAATAATCTATTATGGGTGTAAAGGGTATACTTTTTTTCTACAAAGATTGCAGTTGTAGTTTAAATGTTATGCTTAGGTTTCTTAGTCATTTGTAATTTAGTAAAAAGTATGTATAGTAAAATGTATAAGAATAAACTTACATGGATGTATAATATTGATGGTTCTGATCACAATAACAATCTGTTCATGGTTCATCTGTGGTTACTGTAAAAAAACATGATACATTTTCTAAACATTTAAGAAAAAAGGAATTGACAAGTCAACATGTAACCCCAGTCTTCATAGTTTTAACAGTGCTGGTTTACTAATCAAACTGGTTTAATATCGTCCATTAGGATTTCTATAACTGGTCTGATGAGTCTTTTGAGGAGATGGACAGCACTCTGGCTGTACAGCAGGTGAGATTTACATCTGAGGAGCGGTTAATGCTATCAAAACACTTCCATGTAGCTGCTTATAGTTCATCCAAAACTGTCATCATTTCATCAGAATGTTACTAAAGTAATACTTTTATTATTGATTGTCATTTTTTCTCAGTATATTCAGCAGAACATTCGCTCAGATTGTTCAAACATTGAGAAGATTATGGAGCCACCAGAAGGACAGGATGAGGGCGTCTGGAAATATGAGCATCTCCGGTATGATTTACTGTGAATCACAGCTCAAGATTTGTGCTCTCTGTTTCAAGAGAACATGCTGTCAGATGAGGTTTCTTGCAGTCTGCAGGTCTCAGATATTGTATGCTTGGTTTTAGCTCTAACATGTAAACTCATTGCCTGTTTGTTTTCATAATAGACAGTTCTGTTTGGAGCTCAATGGTCTGGCAGTTAAACTGCAGGTAAGTTTTAAGTTGTGTGCACTACTGTTGATATGTTGAAGTGTAACACATCTCAGATGATGTTAATTGATCTCTGTACACTTGCGTCATTAAATGATACTAATGATGTCTTTGCTCTGTAGAACGAGTGTCATCCTGACACGTGCACCCAAATGACTGCCACAGAGCAGTGGATCTTTCTGTGTGCTGCTCATAAAACTCCTAAAGAGGTCAGTGTTCTCCAGTCTAGAACCTGAATCCAGTCGCAGAACTGATGCTGTTCTAATCATGGATGTTCCACAAAGAAAACATGCCTTAGTCTGTATTTTACAGGAGATCCTTGTTCAATGAGATAAATGTCATGAAATTCTGCTCAGTTCAACATAAAAAGCTCACCGTCTTGAAGCTGGCTTGTGATAAGTGTTTGTCCTCCTCTGAACATGTTTTCTGTCCATCACAGTGTCCTGCCATCGACTACACAAGACACACCCTCGATGGAGCTGCATGTCTTCTCAACAGCAACAAGTATTTTCCCAGCCGGTGAGTTACTGCACATCTGCTCATCTGTTTCTGCTTGTGAACAGGTCAGTGTTGTTTATGTTATAGAAGTAGGTTGAGTGATTCTCATTCGCTCACTCTTTTCTGTGTAGTGTCAGCATTAAGGAATCGTCCGTGGCCAAACTGGGCTCTGTTTGCCGTCGTATCTACAGGATCTTCTCGCACGCTTACTTTCACCATCGCCAAATTTTTGACAAGTATGAGGTGAGGAATACAACAATTATTATATAATTTATAAACACTGTTTCATAAAACTACAGCTATCACTGCTTATTCACTAGTTGTTTCAAAAAAGATATAACTTCAGACCAAAGGTCTCCAAGCTGCAGTCACCGAGCTGCAGTTTATCTCCAGTCTTCTCCAACACACCTGTCTGGATGTTTCTGTCCTAGAGCTCTTAATCAGCTGCTTCAGGTGTGATTTATCAGGGCTGGAAAGAGACTCTGTAATGCTATTCACCATGACCAAACAAACCATTGTTCACAAACCGTGTTTCCTGTAACAGTCAGTAGGGGGCATCTGTAGAATTCCTTAGAGAACAGTTGATGTATGATGTAAAACAGACTGTCATCTTTCCCCACAGAATGAGACTTTCTTGTGTCATCGCTTCACTCGTTTTGTGATAAAGTACAACCTCATGTCCAAAGACAACCTCATTGTGCCCATCCTGGAGGAGGAGGTTCAGAGCACCGGCGCAGGAGAGACTGACGCCTGACCGGACAGCAGACACGTCTGTCAGTCGACATTTGTTACGACAGCAGACACGTCTGTCAGTCGACATTTGTTACTTCACTCACTAATGCTTTAATCAGCTGTAACAATCCAAATGTAACATCAGCAGCTCTTTGTACATATCTTACCCAGTAACCATGACCTTTATTTTTCATCTTGACTATAAACGGTGATATTCACCCTGTCCTTTTCCTTAAGTTATTACATGGGTGAAGGGCTCTTATACAGCCCGCTTCGTCTTTTTATTTTTTAAATGAACTCAAATGTATGGTATTTTCATTCATGTCACTTGTTAATAAATGACTTGTACCTAGCGTACACTTACACATTAGTTTGTCATGTCTTATAAGTGATAACCAAAACAGTCACTTTAATGATGTAAATACCCATTAAATAAATTAATACAAACACTGCTGAATGTTACCATGTTAACAAATGCAAATACAGCTGCAGATAAATAACACTGCACTTCCACAGCACTATTTATAAGACATTATAAACTTAATTGGGGTAAGGTCATGTTGAATATTGTTCTGTTACGTACTTGCTCAATAACAGTTTTTGTAATTTTGAAGAAAGTTTTTGCAGTTTTAATAAAACCTCACATGCACGGCATTCACAAGCAATCTAATGGGGAGACTTTACGTACAGTCATATGAAGGAGATTTACAGAAGCACTGCATGAATAAAGACAGTAGAGCTCTCTACTGGAAAGAGCAGGTATTGCTGCCGGGAGAAAACACTCCCATGACCTGATTGTTCTCTGAAATGTAGCCCCTCACATTTCCCCTAAATTCCCCTGCATTCATATTTTCTAGGACATCAAGACAATCAGCTTTAAACTGTCAAAACTGAGAGATCTAGAATATACAGTCATAGCCACAGTCATAGCAAGCCCATGTAGCCCATTTTATATCAAAAGAAAGTTTAATATTTTTATTTGAAAATGACAAATATTATTTCCTTCACTTGGGCGCAAGAAGTTTCTTTTTTGTCTGATGCGGCCCACAAAAACATTGAAGGAAAGTGAATTATTGGGAAGAAGTTCACTGGGCTGAACACAAGTGGGTGAAGATGAAAGAAACAATACACATTTACATAGGAGAGAACAACTGTACAGTTAAGAATGTCTTCTGTCCAAAACCAAGAGGTAACAGACCAGTAACCATAAGGTAAAACTACCAGACCGACAACTACAGCAATACACATTCAAAATATGTTCTGTTGTTCTTTACAAAAACAACAACTGACTGCAGGATGTCAGCTGTACAGTGCTGGAGGAGGTGCTTACACTGTCTTCTGGTTTGAAGACCCAGTCCTCTTTTTGTAAATGTGGCCTCTCTTCTTACCAGCACAGTTCAACTGGCACCAAACATTATGCTGATCTGCGATTGGATGATGGCTGACTGATCATAGCAGAAAGTTTGAACACTTAAACTGATGAAAAACTGTAATGTAATGAATAAATCTAACATTTCTTCTATTTTAACATTCCATAAAAACAATACTTTTAAAAACAAAAATTAGGGCTAAAAAAATAAAATAAAAACACAAATAAAGTCAGTCTATCCTGAGAACAATCTGAAAAAATAAATACACCCACTGCTTATTCCTCAGTGTGTATTCAAATGTGTATGTGTGTAAAGATCAACGTGCGACCTCTCACTACATCGTGAAACCGGAAGTCCCCCGTGTGTAAAGATCAAACAACCAGCAATCAGTCCTGATTCATCTGTCTGGTCTGTCAGTATCCCTGCAGTCCGTTATAAACCTTCTGAGATGGTTTCTGTTTTAGAAGCTGCCTTATACCTGAGAAAAAAGGATTTGCATTAAATCTACTCATAAATACACCCAAAGATACATAAAACAGCAGTCACATAAGAGACAAAACTTCAGTTCCTACATCTCCTACAAAACATCTAATTTCCCAAACAGTCTAGATGTTCTTACCATCCTTCTGCTGGTCATCAAGCTGATCTTTAGGAAAATCCACATCAAAGGTGACTATGAGCGAGCCACGAATATTGTTGTTGTCAAAATTGGGCAGACCCTCCCCCTTTTTCCAGAGACGAGCTCCTGGTTTAGTGATTTTATCCCTCACAACGTGAACCTACAAGATCACAAGTGATGTTTGTCAGAAGCTTCCAATTCAATTCAGAAGGAAAACATGATAATAGCAATATATTACAACAAATATCTATGAAGCGAGTTCTCAGGCAAAACAAAGAGAAGAGTCTATTGAAAGTATATTGTGGGAAGCAGGACATGCCTTGTGACCATCCAGATGCGTGATGTCCATTTCAAAACCAACCAGAGCCTCCAGCAGAGAGATGGTGACATTTGTATAAAGGTCATCACCTCTGCGCTCAAAAATGGGATGCCTGGACAAATACACATATACATGCAAATACAAACTTACATACATGTATTACATGTTTCACACTTTCTGACTGAGAAAAAAGCACTACGGTGCATTTGAAGTTCTTTTGATATGTATGATAATAAAAGCATTGGAGGTAAATTAATAAAAAAGAGAAAAGTATTCAAAAAATGAAGAAATTTCAAATACGTTACTGTGGCAGTAGAGTCACACATTGAAGACTGTATAAATGCCACATTAACTGGATATAGACATAGTAGCTGACTGACATTTTTTCAGGAACATAATATCACTCTTACTTCAAAACCTTAATGCGGAAACGCAGATCTCCAGGCTCACCATCAATGTGAGGTTCACCTTTGGAGACAAATATAATATTCATTGATCTCTAGAAATTCATGTTTTACTCATTTTTAAAAACTTGTTACCTGCACAATACAGTTATATGATCTACAGAATAATTTTCTCTACCTTCTCCAATGAACGGGTACTCCATCTCATCTCTTACTCCCTGCTCGATCTCCACCTCTAAAGTTCTCTCCTCATTAACAAGCCTGCAAACAATGATAAATGTTTACTGCGATATCAAGATATGGTTAAAGTCTATGTGACCGTTGAGTTCAACTTACTTGATATTGGGACATTCATCACAAACGACTTCCTGCGTCATCTGGAAGCGACCTGGTCCAAGCTGTGTAGTTCTCATTTCCTGACGACAGTTACATTTTCTTTTGCCTGGAGCTTCTTTTGCTATAGGTTTGTTTCGTACGACCTGCGTAAAGAGGAGGAAAAATCACTCATCTGAAGTGTGTGAGGCAATAAATACAACTAAAACTCTGAACAGTCTGTACGCTTTATCTGGATGAAAACACTCAAGAAACATACTTCTACAAAATTTCCAGAATACACCTCCTCTAGGGTTACTTCTAGATCCAGTACTATGTCATTTCCTCTGGGAATATCCCGGTTGTTCTGCTGCCTGTTTCCACCGAACATGAATCCAAAGTCTCCAAAGAAACTGTTACAAACACAATTGATGATCTTCTAAATACACAGACAGACTGTAGATTATAAGTGTGCCAGTGATTTCTGGAGAATGTTTTCATGATCATCACTTTAGTCTACTGTGATTAAATGTACAGAGGATGAATAGCTACCAACTNNNAAAAAAAGGTCAGAAATGAAGTACTAAAAATAATATAAGGTGTAAATATTGTGAGGCTCTTAGCAGGACACTGTTGTTTACCTGGAGAAAATATCACCATGTGAACTCTGATGGCCTTCCTTCAGTCCCTCCTCTCCGTATGTGTCATACTGTTTTCTTTTCTCCTCGTCTGAGAGCACCTGTGTTCAGAAAGGACCATCAGAGACCTGCTTTCACCAACAACACGGTCGTCATCATTACACAACAACAGCGCTGCCTTCCTTCCCATGACAATATGAGACCACAAAGCCTCACAGATTCGCACTAATATACAGAATTTATGATCTTTATATTGGAAAATAACTGAGCACTGAACTAAACAGAAAATAATGTATTGTAATATTTCTGCACACAGCAAATATAAACGCTCTACAAACCACGCCTGGGCTCCACGTCATACCGTCACTGAATAGTAATAAGAATGCCTCAACCAATCAGAGGCGGCCACACTTTCCTGCAACCAATCAATCTCCTCCATCCGTTTCTAATAACAACGGTCACGCTTGTTATATTCGCTGATGTTCTTTTGAGGCTTCATTCAGAAATATTTATAAATCGGTAATACTGTAAATACGGTAAGCCATGCCTTGTCCTATACCTAGACATATCGCCTTAATATCTATAATATATCCAGAAACATATTATATCAAGTGTAGCACAAACGTGAGCGTAACGGGAAGAAAGGCGTGTAAAATAACTGTATAAGCCATCATACCTCGTAAGCTGCTCCAAGGTCTGCAAATTTGTCCTGGGCATTTGGGTCATCAGGGTTTCTGTCTGGATGAAGTTGCAGTGCTAGCTTTCTGTAAGCTTTCTTAATATCTTTAACCGATGCTGATCGACTGACTCCCAGAATTTTGTAGAAATCTCTCCTGCAATAACACATATAAATGAAGCATACAATTCATACATTAATTCACACTCGTGAGCAAATCAGTCAGACATCTGTTTGACATTGTCCTTTGACAGCTTTTGATATATAAGAAACATAGACATTTATATAATCATGTCGAATATTCCTTATGTGACAGTAGACAAGTTATTAGTCTGCGTATACAATTGCTTTTCACATATTTTTTATTTTATAAAACATGCAATAAAAATGACAAAAGAATAGCGATTTGACTTTGAGTAGTTTATGACAAGCTTAAAACAGCACGATGCATCACAGTGAAACGTGTACCAGTGCGTTTAAAAGCACTTACACTAAAATAACACCACGTCTACTTACCCGGACAGTACTGTAGATATCACGTATAAAAGCAGAATACACACACTGGACAGTTTCATTCCTCTCACAGCCATGAGTGTCTATTTGTTTCAGAAATGCGATAAAACACCGGCTTTCTGTGTGCTATCTATTTAAACGCTCTTCCTGCTCTTGAGCGCAGGTCCCGCCTCAGGAAGTGACATAAAAGTTATATGCAACTTAAAAGCCTGATTTACAAAGGTAGGTTTATAAGAATAATTTATTATTTCAGCTATCGGGTCAGAAAGGCTTTCGGACAGTGAAATTTGCTATACTAAAATCCAAAATAAAATGAGGATCTCAAAGGAGAAACCATCACACATATTAGAACTTTTTCCACAGCCCATCTGAAATTGTTTGTGCTACAGACATTTCTGAAGGATCTGAGCAAAGTTACAAACAAAATACATTTAGCCTAAAATGAGCTTTTTTATTCAAAAACTGCCTCTCTTTTTCAAAGCTTTGACAAAAGTCAGTTTCTCATGAATGTGCTGCTGGCCGTGGCACTTAACCATCATGTAGCCCTTCTTCAGTGGAATCATGTGATTGTTGACTGTTCTGACCACAGTCTCCTCCTCAGCCTTTGTCCACCAAATCTGGTTTCGTCAAAATACCTGCAGGTACGAAGACGAAAATGTATCAGGTTTCATTTTATTTTAATTTTACACAACATAACAACAACAAAGTCAGCTGACAACACTAATAATTGAGTTATTCAGAGAGTATATCTGGCATTTACATACCCAGTGTCCTGTGGCTGCTGGGATCCACTCTGAAGGCCATCTGCAGCAATGTCAATGTTTGCAGGCACAACCACCAAACGACTGAATGAACTGTTCAATGAAACTTTTGATCTGTTACAGAAGATAAAGCAACATGTTTCAGAGTGCTTTAGTAAAAACCCTTGCTTGTGCAGTCAGCAGTTTTAAGCATTTGGTTGGGTTGACACCTGACCAATGGACCCTTTGACCTTTTGATCTATTGACCTTTTATCTGCCCCCTGCTGCCCTGTGCAGTCACTCAGCATTATATATTATATATATTACATATATATAATATATAATATATGTGTATATTATGTGTGAGTTTATAGATGAAATAAATCTTACTTGTTTCTCAGTTTCCTGTTGATTTCTGATATGGTGGAACACTGGCAGCACCTTAGACAAGGTTATTGTGTATCTCTTCATACACCAGAAACAGTTTCATTTAACAGTCACTGACCTAAAGTCTTTAATCTCCGGTCTACAGTCTCATGCGTTATTGATTATGACATTGAGTTATGTCTGGCATACAGCAGAATAATCAACATTTCTGACCTGCAATGCAATTGTATGAAACATTTTGTCTGACACGTTTAAAGCTGTTGTCAATTTCCCATCAGACCCTCTAGCCATTTTAAAGCTAATTAATTATGCAATTCATGAATCATTTGCATTTAATAATTAGCATCTGCTAAAAACACTGATTAAATTTAGAAGTGCTCCATGGCTTTGCTCTGTTTTATTGAACAGAATTCTACCTATTAAAAGTTCAATGAAATCTAATACTGCAGTTGCTTCCTATGAAACTTATGAATGTACAGTAGATTAATCTTCAGGTACTGTCCATGGTGCTGAATTCTTTACATTTCGTTGTTCTTTACAAACAGTTGTGCATATAGAAGGAACTGATAAACATGATGCTGTTTTTATAGGTGCTCATTTAATATCACATTTGAATCATGCATATAAATAAAGGTGAAAATAAAGCAAGAAAATGTTGAGAAGAAACAGAGAGAAAAGCTTGTTAGAGAAAAACAGATGGTCCTTAAATTCAACAAAAGACCCAAGGGAGCAAAATCTGTGTACACACACACATGACCCAAACCTTTCATGTGCCAGTGTGGGGTTCTATATGCCTATATATATAGAGAGAGAGAGAGAGAGAGAGAGAGAAGCAAAACTTTGTATTTTGTATTTTGTATCAACAGAGGTAACAGCGCTGCACTCTCTTCTGCTCTGCACACAGACACACACAAAGCAGAATCAAATGAAAGTATTTGGGGGTTCCATTCTGTCACATCATAGCAGATGGTGTCCAGTTCAAGCCAGGCGAGTACAATCCCTGGAGAAAAGGTGGAGGGAGAGAAAGAGACAAGCTTAAAGGAGCAAAGATGTCGGCTTCTCTCAACATCTCCCTCTTTGTGTCAGTTATTTACACCTCAGAGATTGTTCCTCAGATTCATTCCTTCCACCCTGAAGTGCATACACACACACACACCTGTGACACACACGTGACACACACAGTCACCGACACACTGAATTTCAGAGTGTGGAATCAGTGAACGTCTTGTGTGCATCTGCATAACAATTAGAAGCATGTTAGATCTTTCTTATTAGTGGGGTTGTCAAAGTCTTCGAAAGCTTCTCATATATGCAGGTGCTGTGATAGACCTTTCCAATCATCTGTGTGCATCTACACACAGATTTGCCTCCAAGATCTCTCGCAGGTGCAACACTGGCCTCAGGCCGGCCTGGCACCCTATCTTCCTGTTCATCACCACCCCTGTCTTACACACAAATTCTGCCCCCCTTCTCGAAGGTCCAGCTGATCTCCACCTGATCCCAGTTCAGGGGGGAGGAGGTGATGCTCTGACTTGAGCTTGCCCTAGAGAGGTGAGAGAGAGAAAATATATTCCATCCGATCTGTCCTTCTCTTTCTATGTCTCATGCAGGAATATTACTTCTGTGTTTTCCAATCAACTTAAACATTCCAGAAATAACACTCAAACATGTTCAGTGTCATTGAGAATCATACAAACGCATTGTATGCATGTGTATAGGAAAAAATATGTAGGGCTGTGCATGTGTGTGTCGAGGGCAGCACGTGCAGCCACAGCTGAGCTCAGGTGTCCAGGGCTGAGAAACTACAGCTGGCTCTCACTGGAGCCGGAGTGGGAGTCAGTCAGAAAGCTGAGTTTAGACTCCCCTCACTCAACAGTTCATGTTCAAACTCATTTCTGTCTCCTAAAAAGCACCCTCCTGAAATTAGGTCACTAGTGTGATATGCTAATGAGACATTGAATGAGATTGAGACTGTACTATTTTTATGTTTAAGTGTGGACATATAAAAATAACCGCAGGCATTTCAAAATTAACCTCTTAGTTTTCTATCATTTCTTTAACAATTTTATTTTTTCTAAACACAAGCTTGAATGTTTTGAAATCTGTGAGACAGATTCACATTTAGGGACATTTAAACTGTTATCAGCTGAACTTCTGTTTTCAGTCAGATGTCATGAGATCAGGACAAGCAGCATTAAGTTGGATTAAGTCTTCACAGTATTTAAATGGTCACAGAGTCCCACAGGTTGTATGCTGGTATCCTTGCTCTATTATCTATATTATCATATATCTGATTTACTGAAAAGCATTGTAAATATGGATGTGTGTGTTTGTGCTTCAAATAATCATGCATCAAAGTTTATCCAGCAGAAGGGATCCTTATTAACCAAATGCTTGGAAACCATCCTTCAGACATAACTAAATCAGTCTTAACCAAATGACATAATGACAATCATTGCAAACTGCATCCTCACACATAACATCATGTATTATATAGATTCACTTACAAATACTGGGTTTTTTATTGTGTCCCTGTTGGATCAAATAAGGACAAACCCAACCATTGGGTTAAATTTACCTGCAGTAAATTATAGGTTAACCCAGTGGTTCAGTTTGTCCATGTTTTAGCCAACCATGGGCTAACACAACCCAGCATTTTTAAAGTGTGACATTGCATAAAGGACACATGACATTATGATAACATTTATGCACTGGCAAACACTTTAAACAGTAAATTCAAGCTATACAGTTATCAGCATGTGTGTGAGAGAATGGAACCAGTGGTTTCAGTGTTGCTAGCACCACGTCCTACAAATCAAACTACAGGAACATGAGCTTCACTTATCCCCTCAAAATAGGCACCAATCAAATTACGCCATCCTGCTATTTGTATCACCTCTTGATGCCTAACTCCTGTTTACCTCCATGTCCTGCCCTCTATTTTTATCTCTCTCTCTCTTGTTCATAGCCCTCCATTGGCCCTGGGTCAGGCATCCTGCTTTCATCCATCTTTCCATCCACCCAATCATCCTTCTAGCAACATCAGCCAGCTGCCCCAACACACACACACACACACACACTTCCCAAAGTAATGCCCAGATCTAAACACATGCACCAGGCAAGAGAGGGCAGCACGGGGGGATGGGTGAGTCTGGAAGCCATATGCCTCCTCACATTTGACTCAGTTTGTTTATATGTGTATGTGTGAGGAAGAAAGAAATGGGCTGCAGCAGACCAGCTGACTTTCTCCACAAACAGAGGATCAATACAAGAGGCTTTAAAGAGGTAGTTCATCCAAAAATGTCATTCATCATTTACTCATTTCAAACCTGTATGTCTTTTTTTGCTTTTCTCAAAATATCTGCTTTGTGTTCCACAGAAGAAGCCATACAGGTTTAGAATGACATGAGAATGAGGAACCATGTTCATTTTGTGTGAACTCTTCCTTTAATGAAATCTAATATGTCATCAGTCTGATGCACTTTGACATCAGTTTGATTTGTGAATCCTGTCAAATTGAGAAGATTTCATCAAACTTTGTGTTGTGGTCTTTCTGATTATATTACAGGGGTTTTGTTGATTCATATGCACTGACTTAAACATTCTTCCTTTATAAAATATCAGAGTGGCTCTACTGGTCATTGATGTGAATGATATATTAAATGGGCATCCTGTCCTTTCACAGGCAAGGAAGTCTCATGCCCATTTAACTTCAGATGATAATTAATAAGCTTAACACAATTTTGAGATGAGCTGCCTCTCCACACACAGATGAATTTGACTGCAGAAACAGAGGAAATTTTACCAGGTAATAAAAAGATTTGTAAAAGATTATTAATGAATACTCACACAATTATTTGTTGGGAAGTATTAATGTTGATGAATGTATTTGATGAGATTCAGTGTTTTGAGAAAGCTTTCAGCTGATTTAAAAACAGAAAACTGCTGATTCTGTAGCTCAAAGTTATGGCTGGCGTTACTGTAGTCTATCTGACAACTGCTGTTCTTGCTCCCTGATTAGGTTTAGAAGACCTGCCTTCACCGTGTGGAGCTTCTGTACTTCCATATTACTTGCACTTTTATATGATTGACTGCAGTGAGACAAAAGTGACACAAAAGTGCAGGCTAGGTAAATTGGAGAAGTTTATAGAATAATATAATAAGTTGATCTAGAAATGGCAAAGTTGCAAAATATGACGCAATAAATTATACCATTTGGAGCTGAATGGATTTAAAAGACTGAATTTATGATTATGACAATTTCCAAGTCAACAGACCGAATTAATCAAACATTCTGTGGTCAAGAAAGAGTGTCACGACATTTTAAGTAATAAAACTGATGTTTTTGCCAACTGATCTCGGTATCTTTAACTTCCATCATGTTAGTTGAAGTGTTTTCAGGAAACCCACGCGTTACCCAGCTTGTTGAAAAGCTGCAGCCTGGGTCTGAGTGGATGGAGGAAACGACGGGGTGGGATGAGGGTGTGACTGACGTGGGAAAGTGCAGAAAGTGAATGATTTGTAAGAGAGAGAGAGAGAGAGAGAGCACCACATTCTCCCTCAGTTCGCACTATATGGAATGAGTCAGTGGAATGATATGTCACATCATCAGACACACGGGAAAGGCACACGTGGATGTCCGACAGCAGGAGGACCGGATCTTAATCCACAGAGCGCGTGAACAACTGACGACACTTTCTCATCGAAACGAGCTCATATGAGGACGCGTGTCCATTGTTATCAAGCACGAGTCAGAGGGCATGGTCTACATTCATCACTATTCTTTGAGATTGCTAATGGAAATTTCATCCTATAACAACACAAATCTACACTATCGATCTGATCATTAATATCAAAGAATAAAGTACGGAGAAATGCCATGCAAAATACGATTGTGGAGTGAGATGGACACATGAAAATGTTTCACTGAAGCCGATTTATTCAAAGCTTATTTTGTTCGTCATCAACAGCCTGTATTTTATCAGAGGTGAGTTTCAAATATATATTCGGTGTTTGTAATACTTTCCAGTCGTCACGTTGTGTTTAAATTGTAATATCTCATTTTACATGTGTGTTCACGATAAACTTACCAAAGCAAACAGTATAAAGTAACATGAGCGTTATAAATAAATATGTCACCTCCAGAGAAAACTTACAGCGTTACTTGTCAATCACTTGTGTATTAAATCATTCTGTGCCGCAGCTTCAAGTCTGTGACAGATGGTCTTTCTGTGACAGTAATTGATTTCCATTAACTTTGCATGGAACCAGTGGAACTGTATAACCATCTGCTGGTTACAGTCTGTGTGTTGAATGATAAGCTACATTGCAGAATCCATCCTGACAAAAAGACAAACATTTAGTAACACGTGGCTATTTATTGTTGAGAAGATTCTTTTTTAAGACATTCGTTTGTTTTGCTTCACTGTGTTATTTGTTGACGTTTCTTTTATATATTTGACGAACTACTGCATGTCTTCCTCACCAGACCACTGACACATGAAAATGATGCTGAGTCCAGATCAGACGGGTTCTGACCTCATCTGGACAGAGCCAGACTCTGAATATCTGACCGTCATGAACGTTGGATGTGTGACCCACGAACCCTCAGTGGCCGACGACTGCAAGACGCGCGCCCTCGTGCCAGTCGCGCTCACCAGAGAGGAGAAGAGACGCAGGCGACGCGCGACTGCCAAATACCGCTCCGCTCACGCCACGCGAGAGCGCATCCGCGTGGAAGCGTTCAACATAGCGTTCGCGGAGCTGAGAAAGCTGCTGCCGACACTCCCACCCGACAAGAAGCTGTCAAAGATAGAAATCCTTCGCTTGGCTATCTGTTACATATCTTACCTTAACCACGTTCTGGACGTGTAGACAACAACAAACCCTACAGGTGTGTTTAAAGAAGACTTACTGACACGGAGGAGTAGCTATTCAAAATATCAAGAAAGATGGATAACGCTTTCATAGTAACACATATAGATGCTTGGACGTTAGATGATCATCTTCTAACCATATAAAACACACAATTATTTTGTTAACGTTATTAATAAAAGTTATTAGAAATTGTTATAAATTGTTATTAGAAAGTGTTGCGGTACGGTAAAGTTGTTGTTTTTGACACTGTATATATAGTTATATATATATATAGTTCCGGGTAGCTGTTTAAAGATGACCAGTTATCCTGCAGCTCAACATCAAGTGCATTTGTGGCAATAATTAGTTGTGGAAAAATCTGATTAAGACAACCTGATTGATCAGCATAATTAATTAACTCCCATGTGTTTATGTCAACCATCTGAAAAAAACGCCATGTTTATTTCTTTGTGCTGGAAGAAATCCAACACTTATTGGTTCTTAATTTATACGTTCTTTGTTTATTGTTTTATTTATAGGTAAATTAAGTTACGGGTCTCTATGACGTTTACCTTTATGTAAGTATTTAATGTTTCTGATTGTGTATGTTTTAGACTGGTTTGGCAGAGTTATGGTTGCTTCTTACTTGCATTTTTCATGTGCAGTTGTTAAGCAGCAGAGAGCTTCGCTGTGTGTGCACAGTGGTTTATAGAATAGTGCGGTTCTATAATAAGGAAAGCACTTACTGCTGTATTGTTTATTTCCTTAGAAACGAAATGTATTGATAGCACCTCGGCTACCTCAGGATTTGTGGTGGCTTATAAAAGTTATAGTTTTAAAGCTGTTCTTTTTGCGTCTGATGGTAGACAGAATTAAATCATGTCAAAATAATATATATGAAGTGTTTGTATTCTCTAAATTATATTGCTTGCATCCCAAGTCATAAGCTGGCGGTTCCTCTGCTGCGACCAAAATATCCTTGAAGTAGTATATTTTTTTCTTTTGCTAAGAATTTTACACAGATTTTTGTTTACATGTTTATTGCGAAATCTCTTTTAGAGATTTCTTTAATTGCGAAATTTTCTGCCTCATATCCAACGATCACGCTGTTCATTCACGGTTTTCTCCGTCATAGAGGAACAGCCAGTTTTTACCAACGCAGTTTTCATAAATATTTTAGAACAAATAGTAAAAAAACGATTTGCTGTAGTTTACACATAAAACAATATGGAATAAAATTGTGCAAATAAAAAGCCCCATATTCTTTCACTAATACCTTTTCGTTGACATAATACAATTTGTTTTAAACAAATAAATATGCTTTATTTGTCATGTTGTCACACACATGCACGTATTCACAGTCCGCTCAGCTCACGGCCCAAAGGCAACGATCTCCCCAGAGAGGAGACAGGTGCTTGTCCAGACGGACCAAAGGCAACCAAATTACGCCCGTCTGCTCCTTCCCGTGGGAAAGAGCGAGAGAGCACGTGCGTGTACGTGTACGATTTCACATTAAAGAAATCATAGCTGTACTCACATCATGACTCTGCAGCATGGAGATCTGCCATAGAGATTCAGGCCTAACTCTTATTCAGACCATCGAAGAACGGATAAAGAACGGGTTAAATGAATGTAAAACGACTCATTCTGTTAGAGAGGATAAGCCAATGTTTACATAAAGAATAACATTTGAATATCCAGTAATGAAAAATGTATTCTACACGGCGGCTCTGTGCCGTGTTGGAAGCCAGCGGGCCCCGCCTACGTCATGAATGACTCTCGGCTCTGTTGTAATACAATATGTCGGCCTTTATGCACGGAGAAGATTCGAATATTACGTCAACATGTCCCCTCCGTTTGTGATTTAAATTATATATAATCAAAAATAAATGTACATCTATTCGTCGGGGTCTCTGGGTGAAGTCGTCAAATTATTCGGAGGCAGGTGGAAACGGATGGGTTAGAGGATGTTATCAGTGTTTACAAGAAAGGAATAAAAACTGTTTAGAGGGGAAATGAGTGTTCGTCTGTTCTCATTAGCTAGCGCATTTAAAGTGTCCCGCTCAGAACAATGAGACCTGGCGGCGAGCTCGCGCCCGAACCATCTGTGCACGAGTCTGACATACAATGATTATATTCTCATCACACAATGACGAGTTGACGGAGAGCTGACGCAAAGCTCCTCTTCTGTGTTACTGAGCACTGCAGACATAAATAAATACATGCAAATAAATGTACTAATACCATTAAAACATGCTATCCGTTCAGGTTTTAAGCTAATAATTATTTGCTGGTAACAAAAGTTTGCTAGGTTTAAATTATATAAGAAAAAGATGTTTCTGTGTTGGACATTTTCATGATCTTGAGTTTAAACTTTATAAATACATAAAATAAATAGAAAATTAAATTGGTGTCACAAAAATTAAACGTCTGTTAAGAATTGCAATCAGTTTTTCCCCATTTTCCTCCAACATTGTTTTATTTTCTCATGAATCAAAGACATGTTGTGTGTACATAAACAAAGTTTCAAAAGGATAAACACTACATTCTGAGATTAATTCAGTAGGTTTATGCTGTTGTAAATGTATAATATGGAAAACAGTTTTCCTTTTAGAGTTCGTTTTTGTTGTACAAAACGAGCAGTTTACCTCCCAAACAAAATTTATTTTTAAATTTTAAGTTTGTTTTAAACTGCTGGAGAGAAACCAATGACAGTTTTATCATATTTACGGTTAGACGAATAGCTGCAAAAAGCAGAATTCGCCCCCTGTTGGTCAATAATGAGCAGTGCAGACAAATTCCATACTGCTCATCCTTTTTTTAGTATTTAAATCAGACTCCTGTAACTGATACATACCTGAGTTTAAATAAAACAATCGTCAGTAATAATTTATAAACTAAAGCTTATGTTTAGTCATTACAGGTAATTTCTTGTTTCAATTTTCTCCATATTCAAAAATGTTCACGTTTTAGACTTTTAACAAGCCTAGCACTTCTCTACACACACTGTTTTTGTATTGCGGTGTTTAGTGCTGATGTGAGAGCTGACTGCTGATCTCTGATACTGATGAGCACCACAGCTGGGATGTCAATTCAAAAGCCTGAAAATGAGTGTGATTGACAGACAAACAGATTAAAAGACGTTGGGAAAATTGTGCCCTATATACTCATATTTATACAAAGGTGAGGTCACAGCAATCATTTGCTTACATCCAAGATCACACTGAGATCCTCTGGGAAGTCTCCATTACTTTAATCACACATGTAAACGCACAATTACACAGCACTGTTGCTGCAGTACTGCACAGAGAAACTGAGAGCAAGAAGCCGATCATTACTGTCAAAAGGGCAAGTGATGTGAAAACAGAAGTAGAGCCATTTTTGTTATTATTATTATCTGTTTTTCTTGTTTATATCTTTGTAATTTAGGGTTAGAGTAATAGAATTGCCCCGTTTTCAATAAGCAAGTGTGTAAAATTGTTGCTTTATAATACTGTACAGTGGTTTTGCAATATGTCCCCAATATGTTTATGTGCAGGTACATAATACAGCATGAGAAATTAACGTATTTATAAAAATACAAACCGGCAGTGCAAATATTAACAGTGTAGTTTTATGATAGAAATTTTTGGCTCCATAAATGACACTGGGTAAAGTTCCTGTAATATCAGTACGTTAAAATTTATATAAGTAAAGATTTTTCACGGTCGACCGGGTGCAATGGCTACATAACCGAAAGAAGACTTTAAACTTAATAAGCTTCGTACAGACTGAGCACTCAGAAACGGTATAATACTTCAACTGCATTTCCCACAATGCCTGAGAGCAGCGCCTACAAATTTCTTCCTAGGCTGGCACGCATGCGCAGAGCTTTTGCCCTACACAGAGGCAGGAGAAATGGCAGCGCTTGGCTTGGGGGTGCAGGTATGATAATCACGAAATCTTAGGCTGTATGTGGTTAGAGTACTGTGATATCACATTTTTATTTGGCAGATAAAAATGTTTTCTCTTAATAACGGAACAAGGCCTAGATTGAGAGTCTAACCGCGTTCAGTACAATCATTCAATCCTTGTGCTCGCGGCTTGGGTTGTATTTGTTAAAATCATTCATTTGCTTGCGCTGCAAAGAATCTGATGAATTTCCACACATGCTGTTTCTGAATGTCACAGTGCTTAATGTTTGACTGTGGCTGTCATAATACCTGTCGAGCTGTTTACTAGATTACGAGACACAAGGGAAAGTAGCGCAATGTAGGGCATTGGTTTAGATTTAGGAGCCCTAGCTAGGTTTGTCGGTTGTATCAGGTAAGTTTACATATGTTATTCTGTTTTTATCTCTACAGGTGCGACAGTTCAGCACGTCTGCTATCCGACCTGTAGCAAAACTTGTCAAGGTAAGTAAAAGTCATGCATGTCAGAAACAACTAATCATATTCTACATCTGCACTCCCTTACAAAGATGACAATTACGGTTTACGTTAAAATACCATAGTAACTGCAGTTAACCATTTGTTAACAACCACTGTCATAAAAACAGGGAAAATTGACAGATTTTTAAAGCTAGCACACTTTGAGATTGGGAAGGAGATCCCATATTAATACTGTATGTGGTTTTATACTATTACCAATTGTAGTACTTACAGTTCATTTTTTAAAATTACAGTTGCTGTAGTCAATTACGATTTGACCATATTTGTGATTAAAGTAATTGCAGTGTTTCAGGCAACGCTACATTTTTATACATTGATTGTTTTTCTCTCTGATGCAAGCAGTGCATACGGCACCATACAGACTGTATTACATTTTTATGCTACATTCATCGCATGTGTTTCCAGCCGCCTATCCAGGTCTATGGGGTTGAGGGCCGATATGCCACTGCACTGTTCTCTGCTGCCAGTAAGCAGAACAGCCTTGAAAAGGTGGAGCAGGAACTTGGTCGTGTCTATGTGAGTTTCTTTGGTCTCCTCTGTTTCTGGTTTTTATACAATTAAACAGTTATTGTATCAGAAATCAGTTATTGAACCTGTTTTTTATTTGCCAGAGTTTGATGAAAGATTCTAAGCTGTGGAGTATTGTGATGAACCCCCATGTCAAGCGCCGTGTCAAACAGAATACTTTAATTGACAGCCTGACTACAGTGAAACTCTCCCCCATCACCATCAACCTCATAAGTGAGTGTTCTGATTGAATACATGCTGTGAACAACTGATTTAATATTTCTGTAATATTTCATTAAGCGGAATACATTTCAGTGCATTTATCCTATAGAAGTGACCTATAGTTAATTAAATGGCTCTGTATGCGGTGATCTCAATTTGTTTTTGTTTCAGATGTCCTAGCAGAAAATGGCCGTCTGACCCTGACCCCTGATGTCATCACAGCCTTCAGCAAAATGATGAGTGCACACAGAGGAGAGGTCACATGCTCTGTCACCACTGCCAAGGTAGATTGTGTGTCATTTCATGACTGTCAAAACATGTCTTTTCTGTCATTACATTATTCTGTATAAGAGTGTTTCCTCAACTACAGACACCTTTAATACTGTAAATAATGTATTTTAAAATATAAATGAACCTCTGGGATGCCTCACCAATAAAAGAATACAGACACCTATATTTTACAGAATTGTTTGAAGTATCTTTGCTGTAAGTATGTGTTCCTGTAGCTCAGTTTGTGGGTTTTAATTACCAGGAAACGCATGATAAAATGTAAAACTTGTATGCACTATAAATAGCTTTAGAAGTCTGTCAAATGTGTAAATGTGTTTTGTAATGCTTTATTGGTGTTTTTGTTTGAATGTCTGTGCATGCAGCCTCTGGATGAAGCGAATCTAGCAGAGCTGAAAGTGGCACTGAATGGATTTCTTGCTAAAGGAGAGACCATCAAGCTTGAGACCAAAGTATGTGAACTATTACCAGAGGGTGGCCTGTTATTTTTCATACATTTTCAATTCTGAACATGGCTTTGATGTATTGATTTATATATTTTGTCATCTGCATTTAATAATTATTTCTAATGATGATCTATTATTTATTGTATTGTATTACAGCTCTTTAATATGTTTTGCTCGTCATCTTTTCTGCAGTCTGATCCTTCCATTCTTGGAGGAATGATTGTGAGCATTGGTGATAAGTATGTGGATATGTCCACCAAGACGAAGATCCAGAAACTTACCAAGCTAATCAGGGAGACCTAAGTCCTGTGGACTAACCAGACCTAATCAAATCAGATGTGGGGGTAAATTAAACCTCACTGCTATTGTATAGTTGAATGACCTTGTCCAGTTGCGTTCCAAATAAATGTTGTAACACTCAAACCTTGTGTACAGATTTTGTTCGTTATTGGTTAAGTATGAACTGATGCAGTCTTAAGGTTAGTTTAGACATGGTGTATGTAATTGAAATTGGTATATTTTTAAAACTTCACTAATTAGAAGTTCACAAACTGGATTAAAAGTTCCTTAATGTTAAGAGAGTCCTAGAAAGAAACTAAAAGCCCCAAATTTGTGGCTGCAGATGGAATCTGTCATCTATTCCTTATGCCTTAAACTGAGAAAGTGAAACTTTATAGTTTGTAATTGGATGTTTACAAATGTTATCACATGGTGCCGACTTCCCAGTCGCAATTACAAATGTCTTTATATAAGCACAAAACTGTCATAATCCATGATTTACTTTACATTGATTAGTACCTCAAAAATGTATACCTGGTATTTTTACCTTGATGTTTCCATTGCTATACCTGTCTGTTCTTGTGTTCATCAAAGTGCTGTGATGAACACAAAACCCATGTAATGGAAAACACAAGAGGGCACCAGCAACTTGTTACTCTGTTACTCTTGTTTCAGAGGAGCATGTGTAAATATATTTTATATCACCACATAATGTAGACCATTGTGTTGTCTTATCATTATCATAGACAAAACATCCAACTGACCTGTGAAGTTCCTTATCTGCACTAGTATTTTACAAAACGTAAGAAACAGGTGAGTTTTTAACTGAGAGATAACTAGGTCCCTCAGTTAAATATATCCGTGAGGTAAACCTGCAGAAAGTGCATGTGCATAAACGGAGAAACGTCAATTCCAAGTGTCTGCACGGCACTTTCACGTGTAAATGTCATCTATAGCTCTTTATCATTGCGAACTTAACATACAGCTACACCAGACACGTTACATGTAATTCCTGGCGTAACGTGACCTAAGTAGACTATAGGTAAACTATGCCCGGAGTGTGTTAAACGCGGTTATCACTACTGAGCAAGTGTTCCATCTCCATTAACATGTATGCAGAGCTGGTAAGTACAGGCACACAATAGCCCTTCTTCTGACTTAAAGAGTAGACTATACAATTATGTCATTTTTACAAGAATTTATCATATTTTAAAGTCTGATCCATGCATCCCATGCCCAACATGCTAAAGTGGTTTTGTGCTTTGGTTTTCATGCACATCAGCCTGTCTTTAAAGCCTGAAACAAAACATGCCACACACAACCGGTTTGAGCACTCCGTTATCGCAATGTAAGTGTGCGATAAGCGTGCGCACTGTGTCCGTTATCACAAAATCATGTGTCAGGTACACGAACCGTGCCTCTAAACTGCGCATGCCCAGCAGAGTCACAAGTCCAAGCTGTTCGTTCACGGTTAGACTTCTCGTTTACTTCCATCCGTAGTACGGTGACGGGTCTCTCAGCAGTCTGACACAGAAGAGAGAGGGCGGCTGGAGGCAGTTTCAGGGAGGGGGGCAGCAGTCGATGCTGGTGACGCAGGAAAAACACCCGACAGCGTACAATAAACCAATGATCTGATCACAACACGACTGTGTTATTTATTGTCGAGACAGCCAAACATATGCACACGGCGGAGTAACTATTTAACGGCACTTAAATGATGCGATCTGGGGTCGTATGGAGGAAAGATCCAGTTTAATTCTCGGTAAGTGAGTTTGTGTGTGAAGCTAAAGGAAGCTAGCGGCTAATAGCAAATGATTTGTTAGTCTTTGCTCACCATTGCTTAGCTTCAAGACGTCTCCTCATCTGTCACACCTTAAATATATATATATATACTGTGATTTCCCACGTTATCCGGTCAGATAATATATATATTATTTATAACATTTATAAATAATAGCTTAGTATGAAGATTCCGCTGTGCGGCTAAACTGGAAACAAGTGGTTTTGACGTGGGCAGATTGGTTGTTTTTGGCACTAGTTTTTTCGCTATTTGCAGATTGTTTGGTATAATAATGACGTGTAATGTTTAAAGGGTGTGTTTTGATGTGTTAGCCGCTTTCTGTTTACTGTCTCGAGATGATTGTGTTTTACTGGAGCCCAGCTGTTAGCCGTTAGCGTGTTAGCCTGAACGGAGGTTTAGCTGCTGTATTTACATTGTTTTTTTATTGCTTTTGGGGTTATAAATTAAGACTGCACGTACAGAGCGGTATCTCTAAACGTTTTAGAGATGTGGCTACGGGTTAGTTTTGGTTAGCAAAATTCGTAAAACTGATAATTACTCTGGTTATGTCAGGAAGAGAAAACGGGCCTAAACTACCACACTTTTTAACAAGGCCCGATTCATAATGGCTGTGTTTTAAAACCTATATGCAGCCCACCCAGACTACAATTTTGGACACTGTAGGCGCGTTTGTGACGTTAAAACTCGCTAAATTTCAAGCCCCAGTCTACCGCTGTCTGCCTAAACATTTCTTGGGTGCAGTCAGCTGTCTGTCTGAGTAGCACACTTGTTTGACACGGCCGATGTCATCTCATTTTCTGAGATTTGTTTTTTACTTTCTGGACTGACTTCTGTCCTTTTCTGTAACTGATATGCGCCTCTACTGGGTATTATGATACGTTTAAAGATGTCTACATGTAGTGGTCTGTATTATAGGTCGGGATTTTAGTTTTTATAGTGTAATCTAAACGACATTGATTTATTAACATGTGATAAACACTCTAGGTGTGATAAAGAATTGAATTAAAAGACGTTTAGTTAAAAAGATACCTTATTTTCAAAATTCAAAAATGAATACAGACATCAATCTTTCAGTTTAGAAAGTAAATATTTTTTTGTTTCACTAGTCCTGATGTTTGTTTGGCCTTCTGTCGGTATATTGATCAGACCTGTTATGTGCTATGAAGTAACCCTGGCACCAGTCAGCAGCATCCTAACTTGAATCATAACTTGCATTGTAAAAGAGTCACTTGAAACCTTTGCAACTTGGAATTTTAAGATTATTTGGTTTATTGACTTAAATATGTTGATAATGTGAGATTTATCCAATGTGAGCTTTCTCACTATTTTCACTGCATCTCTACTATATTCGGTTGATGAAAAACCTGAAATATTTGAATGTGTGATTTCTGAATGTATATGAAGTGAATGTAATTTTTGAATGTTGTATTTTTAGTTGTTAATGTAATTTTTAACTATTCTGTAATGTTTTTCAGGTAATGCAATGGTCTCTGCAGCACATCCAGTCGTGCAGCTGGTGCTTTCACATTCAGAGCTTTGCAGGTTCTCCATTGCTCCTGAGGAGACGCTGAGTTCTTCTGTACCAGCTACATAAGCAGACAAGATTGCAAAAATCTGCCCTGTGACGAGTATGACGGCCACGACCCGTGGCTCCCCTGTGGGAGGGAATGATGGTCAGGGTCAGGCGCCGGATGGTCAGTCTCAGCCACCCCTGCCTCAGAACCAGGTCAGTGGCCCACCCTGATGCCCCCTTGACTTTAATCTTTCCTGCTTTACTTAAAGCTTTCCTGTAGCTCAGTGGTTAGAGCATGGCGTTAACAACGCCAAGGTTATGGGTTCGATCCCAGGGATTGCACATACTCAATGTATAGTGATCAATGTGTAGTATAATGCAATGTAAGTCGCTCTGGATAAAAGCGTCTGCCAAATGCCTAAATGTAAATGTAATCTCCGCTAACAGGGAGCGTTTTCAAAACGTTTTAACTTTCTGTAAAAGTTCTCTCAAAGTTATCAAAAATGTTCTATTTCTAAGTTATTTTAAATTTTCTTAGTTGAACTTTTGTAACATTATATATCATAACAAAAATGTTATTCTTAGGTTGTTAGTAAACTGTTTTAAAAATGTTACGTAATTTTACAAAAATAGCATTTTTATAATCAAGCAGTAACGTTAATGCAATAGTTTTGATCGTTACAAAAACATTCAAAACCACATTTTTATGTTTTTGTTACTTAATGGTAAAGTTAGGGAAATGCTCTTGCAGCCTAAAATAGTTATCTGGGGTGTGTCCATACCATGCGTTATGCATCATTTTTGTTAATGTTATTGAATCAAAGCTGACACTGGTGAATGTGTGTTGCATTGATTGTGTGGATATATAGACATGTTTTAAATGAAAATGTAATTGTGTTTAAACCTGGGAGAAGTTGTTATAGGATAAACCTGAACAAAGGTCACCTCTGAACAAGCAGTACTTTTGTGTCACTTCACAATGTGTTTAAGAGGGGCATTTAGAGTCGTGGTGTTTGGTCAAATAAGAGGTTATCTTTGAGTTATTGGTAATATGAAATTTGCCACGCCAGTGTTTGTATGATTTTATGACTACGATTTTATGACAATGATTACATTGACTTCACTTGTTCATTACTAGCAGAGGTTTTCTGTTTAATATTATTAACGGTTTAATATTATTAAACTGTTCAATGGTTAATAAAGTGACATTATTTGAATGATTTATTGTTTGCCTGTTGATATCATCAATTTCCTATTGATTTGTCTTTAAATATCATGTGAAAACGAGAGAACTCTGCTGCGTTACATGACCACAAATGTTTTCGTCCTGTCTGAATGACAGATCTTGAGCTGAATAAGCTGGAATAGAAAGTCAGGTTTTGTGAGACTTTAAGTCTTTGCATTATCTAGTGAAATGCAAAAGGACAGACAGATACTTGCAAGAGTCCTTCTCTGTTCATCAACGCTGGGTCTGTTATGAGATCATCATTGTCAGATGAGAAGTCTGCAGAACTGAGTATTGGGTTTCTCAGCAGCGAGTGGAGATCTGTCTTTGTTGTTTCTGCTAGAATAATGACACATTTGCAGCCTGATGAGAGGTTGTCTTTGATGATGATGATGTTGAGGGCAGTTGTTCCGTTCTTCAGGGAAAGACTGCAGCAGTGTCATCTGTTACACCTGCACTCACCCCAGCGCATGTTAAAAGGGATGAATCAATGAGGACGGGGCACCTGACAGAGAGAAGCACACCAGTTAGTTAGAGATGTGTAACGCCTAGACACGAGATGCAAACTGGCTATGTAGGTCAGCCAAGCAGAAGCAGCTTTCTCCAGAACCCCCCACCCCACCCCAACACACACACACACACACACACACACTTCCCAAGTTCCACTGACTCATTCAGCTCACGTTTCTATTGACACGCTACAGGAAACTAACTCGAGCATCTAAAGCTGCTTTATCTTCCTTACGCTCTCTGCCTCTCTCTCTGTCTCTCTCTGTCTCTCTCTCTCTGTCTCTCTCTCTCTGTCTCTCTCTCTCTGTCTCTCTCTCTGTCTCTCTCTCTCTGTCTGTCTCTCTCTCTGTCTCTCTGTCTCACTCTCTCTGTCTCTCTCTCTCTCTCTGTCTCTCTCTCTCTGTCTCTCTGTCTCTCACTCTCTGTCTCTTTCTCTCTGTCTCTCTGTCTCTCTCTGTCTCTCTCTCTCTCTGTCTCTCTCTCTCTGTCTGTCTCTCTCTCTCTGTCTCTCTCTCTCTGTCTCTGTCTGATTATTTTTAGTCCTTCACATAGACATACATATACATTATGCTTGGTTATACGCAGGATTATACAATTCTCAAGACATGTAAATCATTAGGGTGGTTTAACTAGGTTCGCTAGTAACTAATAACTCTCTAATAACTAGGTTATTTATCTCTTAATACTGGGATTACAATTGACAGTTTATTTTTGGTCTCGGATCTTTTTGTGCATAATTCATCGTTGTTTCATAATCTTTCTGTGCTTCTGGAATGGAAACTTTGATTTTTGCTGACAACCGAGGCTTGATAAACGAGATTTTTACAAATTTGTAGGAAATTCGAGTGTTGCATGACTGTGCAAAAGCATGACAGTGCAAACGCATCACAGTTGCGATGCATTCTCTTGAATTGTCTTGTCCTTATGATCTGCTCACTTTTTCCAATCAAAAGTGTTATAATCCTTAGCATTGAGGGTTTGTTCATATCCATAACCCTACACCGATATGAACAAGAGGAGCAGCAGTAATAGATGCTTTAGCATGCTCTACAATCCTTTTTACAGTCTAGTCACATCCCGTTATATACCAACTACATGCTGGGGTGGTAATGACCCTAAATATGTACTTCTCTCTTTGAACTATTTACAGACGTCCTTTCCCAACTCATCCAATGAGAACTCTCCAGTGAGCCCAGCAGATGAGCAGGGTCAGGGAGAGAGTTCCACTCCCCTGGAGGAAGAGGAGCCAGCGTTCCCCCACACTGAACTGGCCAAGCTGGATGACATGATCAACAGGTAGAGTTCTAGCCTCTATTTGGTCATAGTATGTCAGGTCACCCTAAGGAAAGCATATTTTGTTATATGAATGAATTAATGTTTTTCATGCTCAGACCTCGCTGGGTTGTTCCAGTTTTGCCAAAGGGTGAATTAGAGATTCTTCTTGAAGCTGCTGTAGATCTTTGTAAAAAAGGTAAACAGTTCACAAATCATGTTATTGTTTTGATGCTGCCTGTCGGCCTTTAACATTTTTGCTGTGTTTGCTGATTTGTCACTGTTGTGTTCATGAGTAACAGCAGTTGGATCTTCATCTTGTTTTTGGTCTGGTTCAGCTTTTACTTTTGCTTTCAGATGAGTTCTTACGTTTCTTTAAATGTCAGCCCCTTTTTTTCCATTTCTGTCTTAAGGGCTTGATGTCAAGTGTGAAGCCTGCCAGCGTTTCTTCCGAGATGGTTTGACAATATCCTTTACCAAAATATTGACAGATGAGGCTGTGAGTGGATGGAAGTTTGAGATCCATGTGAGTTCTGCAACATGAGTTGCACTGCCATTTTCATCATGGTCGTGCATTTCATTATTTGCACATTAAAGTGTTTTGTCAACTGTCTGGGTCGTCTTACTAAGAATTGATTGCTGCTTTGAGCAACTGAGAATAAATGTGATGTTATTTTTGGTAACCTTCATCCAATTTAGCTGTTTGATTAAAATGTCAATGCATTGATCAAAGAGCTCCTTTCAGTAAAACAGAGCCAGCACTGAGACATAGCCATGAGGCATCCCTCTCAGATGAGGCTTGTTCAGCTGCTTCAAAGCACAACCACAATGGCACTACAATCCTACAGAATTTCAGATCAAGCACACTGTGTTTTGCTGTACATTGAGATGAATAAACAGCCCGTGTCTTGTTTCTCTCTCTAGCGCTGTATCATTAATAACGCCCACCGACTGGTGGAGCTGTGTGTGACCAAGCTCTGTCAGGACTGGTTCCCTCTGCTTGAACTGCTGGCCATGGCCACCAACCCTCATTGTAAGTTCCACATCTACAATGGTACTCGGCCCTCAGAAACAGTGCCTGCTGGAGTTCAGCTGGCTGAAGATGAGCTGTTCGCCCGGCCACCTGACCCTCGCTCTCCCAAGGTAAGAGGCGCTTGTGTCAGCAATTTAAAAGCAATTTAAGATAAGCTCTCATAAAGCATTCTTTTGGATTCTGTATGCTGAGTTGTACCACATAGAAAGAGCAATAAAAAAGCTAATTTAATGTACAGTTACGAGAAGAAGGATGTTGGACTAATGAGATTACTCGGTGGGCGGAGCTAAGGGGGACATTAGTCCGCTTTGAAGTAATGTTTTAGTTTCCTGTTATTAATGTATGTTTATGAGTCCGTTTTGAGTTCATGTCATGTGTTTTTGTGCAGTATTGGTACAGTCACTAAAACCTGTTTGTTTGATTTCTTCAGGGCTGGTTGGTGGATTTAATAAACAAATTTGGCACGTTAAACGGGTTTCAAATTCTGCATGATCGTTTTATAAGTGGCCAGGCTCTGAATGTTCAGATCATCGCTGCACTCATTAAGTAAGAACAATTAAACACATTTAACCTGTTTGCCGGGAAGTTGGAGTATTTTAATCGTGCTAAATTGGAACTGATTTTTGCAGGCCTTTTGGACAGTGCTACGAGTTTCTCACATTGCACACGCTGAAGAAGTTCTTCATTCCCATCATAGAAATGGTTCCTCAGTTTTTAGAAAACCTCACTGATGAGGAATTGAAAAAGGAAGCAAAGAACGAAGCCAAAAACGATGCCCTGTCTATGATAATCAAATCTCTGAAGAACCTGGCCTCTCGGGTACCAGGACAAGAGGAAACAGTGAAGAATTTAGAGATATTTAGGTTAAAAATGATTCTTAGGTGAGATGACGGTTGGCGTAATATTTTTAAACATTATCCTGTACGGGCCGTTATCTTGATGACTGACTTTTCTGCTACAGGTTATTGCAGATTTCCTCTTTTAATGGCAAAATGAATGCACTGAATGAAGTAAACAAGGTGATCTCCAGTGTGTCCTACTACACTCATCGCCATGGCAACCCTGAAGAGGAGGAGTGGCTTACAGCAGAGCGCATGGCGGTAAATAAACAATGAACTGGACGATGTTGTTATATCTTGTTAGTCTTGGTTCTTTGTTGAAAATGAAAAGCACTTTCACTTTTCATGACTGTTTCGTTGTAGGGTAGTTGTTTTTCTTGCTATGCTGGTTGAAAGTCTCTTCACATCCAGATTACAATCGCTAAAAGTGACACTAGTAAAGTGATCTAAATATATTTATATAAATATTTATCTTCTGTGAAAGGTACAGGACTGTAACCCGTTTCACCCCAAAATGGCTTACTGTACTTTTAAACATGGGTTTGTTTCCACAGGAATGGATTCAACAGAACAACATTTTGTCAATTGTGCTGCGAGACAGCCTGCATCAGCCACAGTATGTGGAGAAACTGGAGAAAATCCTGCGATTTGTCATTAAAGAAAAGGCCCTGACCCTTCAGGATCTGAACAACATCTGGGCTGCTCAGGTGAGGGGACTGGCAGACAAGATTAATGTCACAAAGATGTAATCTTTGAAAATGTAGTATATCATCTTCAGTTCTTGAGAATATAATAGAACCATACATAATATCTAACCTTGATTAGATTGTGTTTTGTAGTAATGGTGTTTATATCCTCAGGCTGGGAAGCATGAGGCTATTGTGAAGAATGTTCACGATCTTCTCGCAAAGCTAGCTTGGGATTTCTCACCTGAGCAGCTGGATCATCTCTTCGACTGCTTCAAGGTTATTTGTGATCAATTGATTATTACAGGAACTATTCATAATAACTATATAATAACATAATAACTCATAACTATTCATAATGCCAAAAACAATGTAGTAATTGTGTGTAAAATATAAAGAACTTACATTATATTTGTTTCTTTAGAACTGTATTTTCATGCTTGCTTTTTGTGTTTATCATTTTACTAGCATCCCCACAAATTGCAGAACTTCTGTCCTCAAAACATTCATGTTCTGCTTTACAGGAGAGCTGGACAAATGCAACTAAAAAGCAGAGAGAGAAGTTACTGGAATTGATTCGTCGGCTGGCAGAAGATGACAAGGATGGTGTAATGGCTCATAAAGTTCTGAACCTGCTGTGGAATTTGGCCCACAGTGATGATGTTCCTGTGGACATCATGGACCAGGCCCTTAGCGCTCATATCAAGATCTTGGACTATAGCTGCTCTCAGGTACCTTGCTCAACAGCAGTTGCACTTACAGCAGATTTTGCAGCATCAAATGCACAGCAAGACACACGTCACAGCAGGTTTGATGCCAGTGCTGGTTCTCACACGACTTTCACTGATTATTATTGACATCAAACGTGGTATGATGCGTCTTGTTGTACAATGTAATTCTGATGTGCGTATACATGTATGTATGTGTGTGTGTGTGTGTTGCGTAAACATGTATGTATATATGTGTGTGTGTGTGTGTGTGTGTGTGTGTGTGTGTGTGTGTGTGTGTATACATGTATACATGTATGTGTGTATGTGTGTGTTGTGTATACATGTATGTGTATATTTAAGTTAATATATTCTTTTCCCATCACAGTTATCTATCTATTTGTATATTAATTGTTTTTTTGTTTTACACTGTGTGTTCTGTACAGCTTCTTTAAAAAGGCGCTATAGAAGTGAATTGAAGATGTTAAACTGAGAACTGTGTTTTTATGTGATGCAGGACAGGGACACTCAGAAGATGCAGTGGATAGACAGATTCATAGAAGAACTGAGAACTAATGACAAATGGGTGATTCCTGCACTGAAGCAAATTCGGGAGATCTGCAGCCTCTTTGGAGAAGCTCCCCAGAATTTAAGGTAACAGAACTCTACAGAACTGTCTGTAACACTGGATACTTGTGTTTTACTTTCGTAAAATGCAAAAAGTTTGCTCTTATTTATTCTGTCCGGTATCAACACAATGAAGCAAGAGTAACAAACATACAGTAGCAAATGTATCGCTACAACATCCCTGTTATTTTTCAGAAAGTAAATGCATATTAACTTATTAAAGAGCTTAAACGGGTAAGTGGACAGCTGATTTAGGTCAAACATTATAGCTAATTTAAAGCAATAAGCATATTCTTTTCATGTTAGTATAAAAATTGTAAAGAGTGATTTCTATTTTATTTTAATTAGTAATTTATGAAAGCATGTGAAAATCAGCTTGTTGTCCCCTCATGTAATCAAACCATCAATCAATTGGCATGGATTTGCTTACTTTATAAACCAGCAAAATATAATTATAAATAATATAATTAAACTCTGAACCGCACGCTTTTCATGACAACAAATGAAATTTCTCTGCCTTTGCTTTTGTTTCAGTATGTGTGGCACACACTCTAACCTTAAAGATTGAACAAGGAACATGTTCATTTTTAATGTGCTTGTTTCTATTCTGCCTTTTATACGCAAAATGCCAGCCCTCATACACAATATACATGAAGTGTACATGAAGTATAACGGACATATGCATATTAAAGCAATCATAGGAAGATCTGTTAAATCAGTCTTGTTTTACTACACTGATGTGTTTGTTTGTGTTTGCAGTCAAACGCAGCGCAGCCCCCATGTGTTTTATCGGCATGACCTGATCAACCAGCTGCAGCATAACCACGCGCTCGTGACACTTGTAGCAGAAAACCTGTCCGCATACATGGAGAATATGAGGCAGTTCTCGAAAGGTCTGTGTGCTCACAGTGTTTTGATGGCAGTGTGAAACTGAATGTGCATTTCATGAGACTTTTTTGCATTTTCCTGTCTTTAAATATTTGTAAATGTGGTTTGTGTGTGTCATCAGAGCACTCAGACTTTGACCCTCAAACTGTCAGGACAGGAAGTCGGTATAGTCACGTACAGGAAGTCCAGGAGCGACTCAATTTCTTAAGGTATTTACTTTAGAAACTTCCTGTTCATTGTACAGTCCAGGGCTCGCAAAATTTCGAAATCCATGGTAGCCCTTCGGGCAGGCACTCTTCAGATTTTGGTAGCCCGAAATTAATTTAAGTAGCCCAAATAAAAAATACATTCTTTTTAATGTAGAATATTGTAAAGGAGATAAAACATCAATCAAAAACGTTTTCACAATAAACAAATAACAGCATATCAAATATAAAAGAATCAAATTACAATCATTATCACATTGGTTCTAACTGAACTGAAATTTCTATGAACTTGTAAAAGCAATATAGAACATAATTTAGTCTGTGTCAGATTCTGAATCTGAAATATCAAGTGAAGTCACAGAAAATGCCACTCGATGTTGAGGGCATAGCATCTCCTTCATCAGTTTCTCCATCTGTGTATCGGTCTCCACTTCAGAACTGAAATACCTGCGTAAATCCATGCGTTCTGAAAACAACCTTCAGAAAAGTTCACAGGATTGAACCACAAGAGGTCTGCTGTGATAATGCTCTTCACTTCTTAGTGACCTCTCAGTAAACGACTAAATGTCTGCATGCTTCAGGTTCTTACTGAAGGACGGGCAACTCTGGCTGTGTGCGCCTCAGGCCAAACAGATCTGGAAGTGCCTGGCGGAGAACGCAGTGTTCTTGTGCGATCGAGAAGCTTGTTTCAAATGGTACTCCAAACTCATGGGGGATGAACCCGACCTTGACCCCGACATCAACAAGGACTTCTTTGAGAACAACGTGCTGCAGCTCGACCCCTCACTGCTGACAGAAAATGGCATGAAGTGCTTTGAACGATTCTTCAAAGCGGTCAACTGCAGGGAAGGCAAACTGGTGGCCAAACGCCGTGCATACATGATGGACGATTTGGAACTGATAGGGCTGGATTACCTGTGGAGGGTGAGACTAGATTTGTACACACTCTGTTGGAGTGTTGTTTGTTTCCATTATGCAGCGTTGTACAAACTCATTCTCAGTCGCAGTAATGTAAACTCTGCCTTCTTTCCTCTTTTCTATTGACAGGTTGTGATCCAAGGAAGTGATGATATTGCCAGCCGAGCAATTGACTTGCTGAAGGAGATTTATACAAACCTTGGACCAAAATTACAAGCCAATCAGGTAGCGGCCCAGTGGAGATGCACATCAGCCTCTCGCCTTCTTGCTTACTGGAGTGTTTCTGTTTACCATCAGTCCTGTCACTGTTTGCAGGTGGAAATCCATGAAGATTTTATCCAGTCTTGCTTTGACCGTCTCAAAGCCTCGTATGACACCCTGTGTGTGCTGGATGGTGATAAAGACAGCATTAACTGTGCCAGACAGGAGGCCATCCGCATGGTCCGGGTTCTGACTGTACTCAGGGAGTATATAACTGAGTGTGACAGTGACTACCATGAGGAGAGAACCATCCTGCCCATGTCTAGGTAACTTATGAGCCACTCATACTTACAGCTGACTGTATACCACAGTTCAAATACTGTTCAGCTTAACATTTAAACAAGTCATTTGTGCTTTAGTTTCCCAGAAGATTTGAAATACTAGCACTAATGAAACATTTGTTTGTTAGCGTCATTAGCACGACACTGTTGCAGGACTAGCAGTTAGTTTGATTGGGGAAAGATACTCTTTGGGAAGCCTTTTTGAAAACAGTAATTATTTCTACAGTTCTGTGAAATGTGAAACGCTTGCGGTTGAATTCACTGCTTCAGTTCATAGTAAAACCTTTCAAACAGTGAGATGTTCAGATTTTGACAATTTGGCGTTTCCTTTCAGGGCATTCCGAGGAAAACATATCACGCTAGTTGTGCGTTTCCCAAACCAAGGACGACAAGTGGATGACCTCGACATCTGGTCTCACACCAATGACACAATCGGCTCTGTGCGACGCTGCATTCTGAACCGAATCAAAGCCAACAGCACACACACCAAGATTGAGCTGTTCATCGGGGGAGAGATCATCGATCCAGCAGATGACAGAAAACTGATCGGGCAGCTGAACCTCAAAGACAAAACTGTAAGCATTCATGTGTTGTTCTGAATTCTCTTAGTAGACACTTTCACACAGTGACCTGATGATGTACATTAAACAAGATTTTGCGAACAAATTGACAGCAAATCAGCTCAGACAGTTGCCTGTTTTAGAAGGGATAGTTCACCCAAAAATAAAAGTTTAAATAATCATCCTCATGCCTTCCAAATCTGCATGACTTTCTTTCTGTGAAACACAAGTGTTAATGAGTGAAGATACGGTTTCGTTTTCAATACAAGAAATGAAGGTGACTGAGGCTGTGAGTCTCAATTGTAAGCTTAATGTCTCTGTGTTTCACAAAAGAAGGAACATGAGCCGCGTAAATGAATTTTTGAGTAAAGTTTGTACAGTAAAAAAAAGAAAATCTCTATACTGTTGGTGTGCAATTTGTAGTTTGAGTGCAAGTTAGAAGCTAACCGTCATCACTGTTACAAAAGTGCCTTTTTTGTTTTAAGCTTATCACAGCCAAGCTCACCCAGGTCAGCTCCAACATGCCTTCCAGTCCAGACAGCTCGTCAGACTCCTCCACCGGCTCTCCTGGTAACCATGGAAACCACTACAGTGACGGTCCAAACCCTGAAGTTGAGAGCTGTCTTCCTGGTGTGGTAAGTGTCAGTGGGTCCGGGGTTTGTGTACAGTCAGCCTGTTATTACTGTAAAATAATCCTCTTTACCGTAAAGTACGTTTCTGTGTATTGCATGTAACAACAGGACGTTCCTGTACATCTGACATTCTGTTTCTTACCGTCTCAGATAATGTCGCTGCACCTGCGCTACATCTCTTTCCTCTGGCAAGTTGCGGATCTGGGCTGTAATCTCAACATGCCCCTCCTGAGGGACGGAGCTCGTGTTCTAATGAAGCTCATGCCTCCAGGTGCTGCGTATGCTTCATTATATTAAATGATCATTTAAACTGATCTGCGTTCATTACTCACTGTTGTTGCCTTGCAGATAACAGCACAGTGGAGAACCTGCGGGCCATCTGTCTGGATCATGCCAAACTTGGAGAAAACAGCCTCAGTCCCACCCTGGACTCGCGTTTCTTTGGACCATCACCTTCTCAAGTGCTTTACCTGATAGAGGTTTGTCTTTATAACAATACATGATACGTGATGAATTTATATCTGTAGTTTACTGAACTCGCATGGATTCTCAGACAAATAGCTGCTTGTGTTTTTCTGTCCAGAAGGCATTTCTTAATGACAGGCTTTGGATCTAAACGGTGTCTCTGTGTCACAGGTGGTGTACGCCTTGCTCATGCCTGCGAGTGGAACGCTAGGAGAAGATGCTTGTGACTTCCAGTACAACTTTCTAAAGAGTGGTGGCTTGCCCCTTGTTCTGAGCATGCTCACCAGGAATAACTTCCTGCCAAACGCCGACATGGAGACTCGGCGCGGCGCATATCTTAACGCTCTAAAAATCGGCAAACTTCTGCTAACAGCTGTAGGCTTTGGCCATGTGAAGTCTGTGGCAGAGGCCTGCCAGCCTGCGGTGGAGGGCACAGTGCCTGTATCGCCTGTAAGTCACATCTGTTTTAGCCACTGATGACATGAATATATCATGATTCTGAATGCAATCCAGCAAATACACAATAAAACAAGATACAAAATAATACAGTGTTCAGGCCAATGCAGGTGAATTGTGCAGTTGTAATGCGCAGTAGGTGGAATGTAGAAGTGGAATGTTAATCAATTATTTTGTGTCTATCAGATTTTTCTCTGATGCAGTACTAAACATTTCATTTCTTTTGAGACTGTAACCTTTCTGCCTCTTGACACTCATCAATCACAGTAGATTTAATATCTCTTCAATGTTTAAAAACATGGTTTTTATTTGACAGATAAACCAGACCACACATGACCAGGCTCTGGTGCTCCAGAACGCCCTGCAAAACATCCCGCACCCCTCAGCTGAGTGCATGCTGCGCAACGTGGCCATCCGCCTCGCCCAGCAGATCTCCGATGAGGTGTGTTCCACAACATCTGCAAAAACATCTGCACCCAGAGTTTTCATTCAAAACGTCTATAATGTCAATTATGATAGAAAGGAGTAAACAAGTAAAAGTTGATTTTGAAAAAAAACAAATGTTTTAAAATGTTTTCTAAAATTCCCTTGTCTTTGTTATGTGTGGCGTTAAGAAATGTACCAAAAAAAAGTAATCATTCCCGGGTCAAATTAGTTTGTCCTTCTTTTCCCAGAACTTCTTCCAGGCCTCCAAGTATATCCCAGACATCTGTGTCATCCGAGCGGTTCAGAAGATGGTCTGGGCTTCAGGCTGCGGCTCTGTCCAGCACGTCTTCAGCTCTAATGAAGAGATCAGCAAGATCTATGAGAAGGTGTCTCTTCTTACACTGCGTAGCAAGCACACAGCATATAAATGATTAGAACCTGACTGCATCTTTCTGTCTATGACACAGACTAACGCAGGTAATGAGCCAGATGCAGAAGATGAACAGGTGTGCTGTGAGGCTCTGGAGGTCATGACCCTGTGCTTCGCTCTTATGCCCACTGCACTGGATACACTTAGCAAAGAAAAGGCCTGGCAGACCTTCATTATAGACCTGCTTCTGCACTGCCAGAGCAAGTGAGTCCAAGCACCTATCTGTTAGACGTGATGTAGAGGTCATTCAGAGTTCAGGCTGCCATCATACTGCCTCGTCTCTGGCTTCAAACACTCTATTAGAAACCAAAACAATAAGAAAACACTCAAACACTCACGGTTGGCTATAAAACGACCAGACGGACAGACAGTAAGTCAGTTCTTATACATGACTGTGAGTCTGTAGTGTACAGCATGAGTTTATAAAAGTTGATAGGTTTATTTACATTTAGTCATTTACATTGTCATTTAGCTGACGCTTTTATCCAAAGCGACTTACAAATGAGGACAGGAAGCAACTTCGATTACAATAAGAGACATTTATGTTTCCTGTAGCTCGGCTGAGCTGTGCAGTAGTGATATGATATAATTCACAGAGAACACACACTGGTCAAATGTATAGCTTGAATGCACTGTAAGTCACTGGAGAAAATTATGCAGCATCTGCCAAATGCACTGATGTTACTGTCAATAAATAAATATATATATATTCTAGGTCTGTTCGTCAAATGGCTCAGGAACAGTTTTTCCTCATGGCCACCAGATGCTGTATGGGCCATAGACCTCTTCTGTTCTTCATCACCCTCCTCTTCACTGTTTTAGGTGTAAGTTCTTCTGTATTGCTCTTCAAATGTCTCATTTTATTTGCTCATTCACAGCATCACCTGATTGTGTTGTTTTGGTTTCCCAGAGCACGGCGAAAGAGCGAGCGAAGCATGCTTCTGATTACTTCACTCTCCTGAGGCACTTACTCAACTATGCATTTAACAGTAACATTAACCTTCCAAATGCAGAAGTTCTTCTAAACAACGAGATCGACTGGTTGAAACGAATCCGGGTGTGTCCATGTACACACACTATGCAGAGAATGGTTTTGGTACTCTTGGGTGGTCTAATTTTGAAAGTCTTGGTTCCTCTCAGGGTGAAGTGAAGAGAACAGGTGAACCTGGGGTTGAGGAGACCATTTTAGAAGGTCATATAGGTGTCACGAAAGAGCTGCTGGCTTTCCAGACTCCAGAGAAGAAATACTACATAGGGTGTGAGAAAGGAGGGGCCGGTCTCATCAAGGTGAATGTGATATCTTATGTCTGGCTCATATTGTCATAACTATGTGCGACACAAGTTTCTGGCATCAGGTCAGGTTTCTTCAGATGTCGACGCAGTTGACGTTGTAGTTTAGTTGATAGAGCGTTGTGTTGGGCACCACAAAGGTTGTAGGTTCAAATTCCAGGGAACACACATGCATCAAATGTGTAGCTTGAATGCTCTTAAAGTTACTGTGGTAAAAAGCATCTGCCAAATGCGTGAATACAAATAGAAGTGCTGCTTCCTAGTTTTGTTTTTAAAACTGTTACTAGTTGATTGTTTGTTTGTCTTTCAGGAGTTAGTGGATGACTTCCTCTTCCCAGCATCTAACGTGTATCTTCAGTATATGAAGAGTGGAGAGTTCCCCACTGAGCAAGCCATACCTGTGTGTAGCACTCCAGCCACCATCAGCGCCGCTTTTGAGCTGCTGGTCGCGCTCGCCGTTGGATGTGTGCGAAATCTCAAGCAGATTGTGGACACCCTAACTGATATGTACTACATAGGTACTACTGTTATGTGTCTTAACATTAGAGAGTTGGTTGAGAAGTTGACAACAGTGTGGTAAGGCTCATAAGATTTTTGCAGTTATTTAATTGTTTATGCTGACAGGTTGTGAACCGCTGACAGAATGGGAATATTTGCCGCCTGTTGGTCCGCGGCCCACCAAAGGTTTTGTGGGCTTGAAAAATGCAGGTGCCACATGCTACATGAACTCAGTGATCCAGCAGCTGTACATGATTCCCCACATCAGAAACGGCATCCTGGCCATCGAAGGCACAGGCAGCGATCTGGATGATGATATATCTGGAGACGAGAAACAAGATAATGAGGTACTGACTTTTACTTGTACGTGACTTGTACTGATTTTTGCTTCATTTCCGAGCTTTTGAGTGCTTCACAAGAATTCTGGCCATATATGAACACTCAGGTCAGTTCTCTGGCCCATCTCAGGAAGTGGTCTGAGTCCAGAAGAATTATATCATGTACTGGGAACACATGAACAAATGTTCCAGGTTTATCTCATTTTGACGTTGATGGTATTGTTGTTGCTAATGACACAGTATGCAAAATATCAAGGTTGTGGAGTTGAACTTGATCTGAGGTCACTTTCAAGGCCAGGGACAATGTAAATGCAAAAAGATTTTCAGTGTGAACACGCAAGCTTTAAAAAAAAGAAAACAAGCTTTAAAATAAGCTTTACATATTGAAGCAAGGAACATTTTGATCATTTTAATTTTAGAGTAACGTGGACCCACGGGACGAGGTGTTTGGTTATCAGCAGCAGTTTGAAGACAAACCTTCCCTCAGTAAGTCTGAGGACAGGAAGGAATACAACATTGGGGTTCTGCGACAGCTGCAGGTCATCTTTGGACACTTGGCCACCTCCAGATTGCAGTACTTTGTGCCTAGAGGATTCTGGAAACAGTTTCGGTAAGAGCTCTTTTTGGGTTATGTTTTTCTTTTGGTTCATGACAAGTGGTCAAAAGGGCACTGAAGAAGTTTAACCCAGTCAGAGCAGTTTGTCAATGGACGGATCTGTTCATCTGGTCTCTGCAGGTTGTGGGGTGAACCAGTCAATCTGAGGGAACAGCATGACGCTCTGGAGTTCTTCAACTCTCTGGTGGACAGTTTGGATGAGGCGTTGAAAGCATTGGGTCACCCAGCCATGCTGAGCAAAGTTCTGGGCGGCTCTTTTGCAGATCAGAAAATATGTCAGGGCTGCCCTCACAGGTATAGCTGAACTCCAGTACTCATTTGTTACCAATACTACTAATACTAATCACAGTCATTTGTTGGGTCTTTCTTGTGATTTGTTTCTTGATTTTGCTGTTAAAGACCCATATGAACATTTACTATAAATAAAACCAAACACACCATTGATGTTTGCAGTAAAACTATGGTTACACACATGGTAACCAATCCACCACAAACCATGAGTACTACACTTTTACTGTAATAAAGAGCTTGATTCATTTGCGTTATCTGTGCTTTATGCTTTTTCAGGTATGAATGCGAGGAGTCGTTCACGACGTTGAATGTAGATATCAGAAACCACCAGAATCTCCTTGACTCTATGGAGCAGTACGTGAAAGGAGATCTGCTTGAGGGTGCCAATGCCTACCACTGTGAAAAATGCAACAAGAAGGTGCGTGTTCTGTTTCAAATGATGTTCCATGACTTCAGTCGAGGGTAAATTAGCACAGCGCAGTGTTACGTTTAAGTGTCTGTTTGGCAGGTGGACACAGTGAAGCGTTTGCTCATTAAGAAGCTGCCTCCTGTACTGGCCATCCAGCTGAAGCGCTTTGACTATGACTGGGAACGAGAGTGTGCCATCAAGTTTAATGACTACTTCGAGTTCCCGCGGGAGTTAGACATGGAGCCCTACACCATAGCTGGAGTGGCCAAGCTGGAGGGATCTGATATGCATCCAGAGAATCAGGTACTGAACTCATGTTCATATGCTGAACTTGTGTGTTTCAGAGACTGGAGAAGTTAAAGACATGCCATTTGTTTCAGAGACATTTTTTGTTACGCTGATAGCAATCACAGTAGTCTAAATGCAATGATAGGATGTCCTTCTTGTCTGTCAAACTATGTATTTGCATATGTCCGCCCACCCTGCACCCTCAGACAATCTTCTGTCATCAGTGTGCTCATGTGTGCTCAGGAGAAGAGCTTTGAGAGAAGGGTGGGATGTTGCTCTTTCAGAGCTAGCTTGACATTGCTAGCCTCTCTGAAATTGTCTGTTCAAAAGTTTCAGCTCTCAAATCTGATTGGATGTGCACGCACATAGTCGATTGCCCCAAGACCAGGTGTCTTCTAGTTAGTTATATTACTTGAGTTCATGGGTAGCCCAGTGCTGATGCTCAATCTTTCTCAGTTCCTGACAGTGGCTGACAGACAGCCAGTTCCTCGTGGGCATTGCCTGGAGCTGAGGGTGTGGTTCTTCAACTCTTTCCTAACACACAGCAGTACAATGTTACTGAAAGGCTTCTGTCATTTGTATAGTGTTGTGGATCCACAGGATCTTGTGTGTTTATGGCAGCAGGTGATTGAGCAGAACGAGCCATCAGAGCCAGCATCCCCCTGCAGCTCTCGCTACCGCCTGGTGGGCGTGCTGGTCCACTCGGGTCAGGCCAGTGGAGGTCACTACTACTCCTACATCATTCAGAGGAATGGCAGTGGAGGTGAGGGAGAGAGGAACCGCTGGTACAAGTTTGACGATGGTGATGTCACCGAGTGTAAGATGGATGATGATGAAGAGATGAAGAACCAGTGCTTTGGAGGAGAGTACATGGGCGAGGTCTTCGATCACATGATGAAACGCATGTCATACAGGAGACAGAAGCGATGGTGGAACGCTTACATCTTGTTTTATGAGCGCATGGACACTCTGGATAAGGACAGCGAGCTGGTGAAGTATATCTCTGAGCTTACTGTGACCAGCAAACCCCATCAGGTGAAGATGCCCTCCGCCATCGAACGCAGTGTGCGCAAACAGAACGTGCAGTTCATGCACAACCGCATGCAGTACAGCCTGGAGTACTTTCAGTTTGTCAGGAAGCTGCTGACCTGTAACAGTGTTTACTTGAACACACCGCCAGGTACATCTAAATATTGACCTTTCCCTGTTCTCTCTCGTGCAGCCCTTATTATTAGTTCTTATTGTTGTTGTTGTTATGAATATTAATATTTTTATTAATAATAATAATAATAATAAAGAGAGCCCAGGAAAATATGGCCACCAAAAATCTTCACAATTGTCATATTTGATGGTGCAGAATAAGCTGATCTAGGAGAGAAAGTTGTATAGAAAGTCTAGAGCAGGTTTTCATTTCATTTGTGGCTTTTAGGTCAAGAGCATGTTTTGCTGGAGGCAGAGGAAACCGCTATGATCAGTGTACAGCTGGCTGCCAGATTTCTCTTCAGCACCGGATTTCACACCAAGAAAATAGTCCGTGGCCCCGCTAGTGACTGGTAAACATGTGTTCTTTTCTGACCCACGTGTGCCTTTGTGATTTGTGTATTAACTGGTTTGCTGAACTTGTTGTTCAGGTATGATGCGCTGTGCATTCTGCTTCGTCACAGCAAGAATGTGCGCTACTGGTTCGCGCACAACGTCCTCTTTGCATATCCAAATCGCTTCTCTGAGTACCTGCTGGAGTGCCCCAGTGCTGAGGTACGAGGAGCCTTCTCCAAACTCATCGTCTTCATTGCACATTTCTCCCTGCAAGATGGACCCTGCCCCTCACCGATCGCCTCACCCGGACCTTCAAGTCAGGTCAGTTTCAGCATGTTGGGGTTTATCTTTACCCCTAAATGGAGTTTCTAGGGCCAGTTTTAGTTTTTTCGGGTTCTTCACTCAATAGGTCAAACTGGATTACCAGTAATGGAATTAATTGGAAATTTTGGGTAATTATTATAAACTGTATCATAAACACAGTTACTTCCTCAGCATGGCCATTCATTTGTGTGCCATAATTTCTGTATATTCCCATAAATTTCTATTAGGTTTCCAAAATTCCCATAAGTTTGCAACCCTATTCACCAATTTCACCGTAAAGACCTATGTTCCTGTTTGTTGTGGCAGGGCTGTGATAATTTGAGTTTAAGTGAGCACCTGTTCCGTGCCGTACTCAATCTGCTGAGACGGGAGGTGTCTGAACATGGCCGTCACCTGCAGCAGTACTTCAATCTTTTTGTCATGTACGCCAACCTTGGTAAGGGGTTCTCATCAACTTTAAGGTTTACATCCAAGTCCTAAACATTACCATGACCATGTTCTCATTTCTGTCTGTCAGGTCTAGCAGAGAAGACGCAGCTGCTAAAACTCGGGGTACCAGCCACCTTCATGCTTGTGGCTTTGGATGAGGGCCCGGGGCCTCCCATTAAATACCAGTATGCAGAGCTGGGAAAGCTCTATACTGTTGTGTCACAGCTTGTTCGCTGCTGTGATGTCACATCGCGTATGCAGTCTTCAATCAATGGTATGAATCTTGCTTATGAGCTGAATTTTTGTATTGTTTATAGATATAGATCTGCAGGTTTATCATCACATGCAGTCTTTGGGGTCGTTCAAAGAGAATGTGTCTTTGCATCTAAAAACGTGACAACTGGCTGTTGCATTTTACCTTGATAAAACAGTCAAATGAAAGGGTTGCCAATGCCAGTTGCTACTGTAAACAAAAGCTGGCAATGCTGGCCCTGCCTCCGGGTCTTCTGATTGTTCTGGAACTGTAAACGTTTACATTATTTTTATTTGACACAGTGTCTTACAAACTATCTTCTTTATAGGTAACCCTCCTCTTCCAAACCCGTATGGAGAACCAAACATCACGGCTCCCATCATGCCTCTGCAGCAGATGGTGGTGGACATCCTGTTTGTGCGCACCAGTTATGTAAAGAAGATCATCGAGGACTGCAGTAACTCTGAGGACACCATTAAACTGCTGAGGTTCTGCTGCTGGGAGAACCCTCAGTTTTCCTCAACTGTGCTTAGTGAACTGCTGTGGCAGGTGAGAGAGCTAAAGAGCAGCCAATCATGAGGGTTTAGATGGAACTTCAGTGTCTTTTCTGCTCCGCTTTTACTGTTCATATGAAAATGCTAATGTTAATGTGTTGTTGTGTAGGTGGCCTATTCATACACGTATGAGTTACGGCCATACTTGGACTTGCTTCTCCAAATCTTGTTTATAGAGGACTCGTGGCAGACTCACAGGTCGGTCCGGGTTTCCCACAGTTGCATATAAACCAACTTAGACATAATCTGTTATTTACTCAGACCTCAGCCCCTTAGACCATTCAAGGTGTAGGTGACATTTGTCATGAGTATATCAGTAAAGAATATTTTCTGATAATTGTCTTAATCACCAAGAAGCAGTTTAGTTTCAGCTAAAAATCTTCTTTACGTTCTGCTGAAGAGAAAATGGTCACCTACACTATGGATGGCCTGAGGGTAAATTAACAGCTAATTTAATTTTAGGCTGAACTGTCACTTTAAATTCCAGCAAGAGTTCTTATGGAACAATTACAGAGAGTACAGTGGCATTGAAGCAAATGATTTTCTGATGTATAAATTAACATCCACTTCCTGATTCACATCACAATGTTTTGTTCTGTTCTTTCCTTACGGGTGGTTAGGATCCACAACGTGCTGAAGGGAATTCCTGACGACCGAGATGGACTTTTTGACACCATTCAACGCTCCAAAAACCACTACCAGAAGAGAGCTTATCAGTGTATCAAGTGTATGGTGGCTCTGTTCAGTAACTGCTCAGTGGCCTATCAGATTCTGCAGGTTTGCACCCTGTCACAATAACGCTGCTAGAATGTGAAATTGAAGTGTGACTGAACTTTAGATTTTTCTCATTTGCAGAGTAATGGTGATCTGAAGAGGAAGTGGACGTGGGCAGTGGAGTGGCTCGGAGATGAGCTGGAACGGAGGCCGTATACTGGCAATACTCAGTACACGTATAACAACTGGTCCCCTCCTGTCCAGAGCAACGAAACATCCAATGGATATTTCCTGGAACGTTCTCATAGTGCCCGTATGACGTTAGCCAAGGCCTGCGAGTTGTGCCCAGAGGAGGTGTGTGTTCGTTCAGCAACATTAGTGTTTATAAAGTGCAGTACAGAGTGCTTCCATCCACCAGTCAGTCACGTCTGGAAAAAATGCATTCAGCCCCTTTCAGGATGAACGTGTTTAGTAATGTAGAGAAATGTGCCTGCTTTCAGAAAACTCTTCTTATGTTTTGACTGTCATGGAGGAAAAACACACGAAACCTCAATGGCATTTAAATGTTTAATTCTCTTCTGTGTTTTAATCTTTGATTATTATTTCCAGGTTTTCAGTTCTGTAGTGCTGTTTTAAAGTGCTGCTCTGCTGTTTACATGTATTACATTTTACTTTTGCCATAGTCACTGTTTTTATAACAAAGTCGTTTCTATAATGAAGTACATACGTTCTTGCTTTTTCAGTTTAATTTAAAGAGAGAGTTCACCCAAAAATAAAAATTCTTCCATTGTAAATTCACCCTCATTTTCATCCTTTATCACCAGTTTTTAGGTGAACTGTCTCTTTAACAGATTGCAGAATATCACAGATGTTCTAAATGTATGCAGCCAATAATCCACATGCATAGATTGTTGAACCAGTATGCATTAATAACTGCCATTTTAAAATAGTGTCACTTACTGAAGCACGAGGTGGTATCTGAAGAGGACGCAGGCCGGAACCCGTCCTCTGCACAGCAACTGTTGCCAGGGGAAGTGACAGGCCAGCAGCAGAACACTGTAAGCCTTGCACTGCCCGGCCACTCTGGCGCCCTCTGCGTAACACAGGGCTTGTTTGTAGCCGGTTTCAGCTCTGAATCAACTCTTTATGTGATACCTGAAGTGATCTTAGTGTAGAAATAAGCTGCGGATAATGCATGTTTATGGTGTCTATGCGTCTGTCATAATGTTTTAACAGTACAAACCATAGACGTGATTCTGGCAAAGTAATTCACCTTGTGGATTCAAATCAAACACATTGTAATGAGTCTACTGGATGATTGTGATGTATGATCTGTATCGTGTCGTGTACTAACTCTGGAATGATGATTGTAACGAGTCTACTGGATGATTGTGATGTATGATCTG